>JAPMOB010234471.1:28488-51710 GCA_029875015.1 Lepomis gibbosus | reverse complement strand
TATATATATATATCCAGCATTTAAACATTTAAACATAGAAATATTAAACAAACGATAAATGTTTAATTTTAATGGCAGACTGTATCTTAATAATAAGAAAAAAACCTGGAAATTATAGGCAAATTGTTAATAAATAATCAATGTATAAATGACTGTGTAAATGAATATAAAAATTAAATATAGGCCTGCCATAAAAAAATATCAAATATTAATATTACAAGCAACAGCAACAACATAATTTAAAAAATGATAATATGATAATATGTCTATCCATAAGCTGTTGAATACTTACTCTGATTAATATTTAGGCTTTTATTAAAAAAAATAGTTTTAGCTGCAAAAAAATAAATTTGCTGCATGCCATGTGTCTTAGCTATTATTATATGAATATAAAAGTAGCAAAAGTATTATTACGTTTTCAGCACTCCTTGAAATAAACAACATGGTCCACATCGTAAATGTTTGTGTGTTTTTTTATTATTATTATTATTCCACTATGAAAATATATGTACAATAAATAATTTGGATTTTCACTATTAAAGAATCTCAATAAATAAACTAGGGTCTAAAACTCGGGTCATCAGCAGGGCTTCTCTCTCTCGTCTCGCCTCGTTCAGAGAGAGAATGAATTCATTCTTCAGTTTCGAATTAGTAAGAGCAGTCCAGCTCTCTGCACCTAGTCTCCGCGAACAGTTCCTGAGAAGTTATTAAGGATCCATGAAGCTGCACCAGAATGAACTAGAGGAAACAAATCCACGCACACTGACAAAGGTCCATCATGTTAATAAAACAAAAAATATCAAAAACAAGAAAGGCAATAAATACCTGAAATTTGGACATGGGGAGAGTAAAACATCCACCACTTCTCCATCGTGGAAAAAAACTATTTCCTTTCGGTGTTTAAAATAAAAAAATGCATCTCTCTTAAACTACATTTTAGCGTCAAAGTAAAACCAGCAAGAAGACGAAAAAATATATATTTAAAAACGAACAGAATTTTCATTCAGAAATGTTTCAGGAATGTTGCCGAGAAGCTTTTATGCTTTTTAAACAACAGAGTCCTCGCCGAGTGCTGTCTCCCCCGCTCGATTGTTCACACACAGGCCTGTCCCTTCACTCCGTCTTTTGTCTTTTATTTTTCGTTTATGATTAAACGTTGCAGCTGGCCTCAGAAGTTGAGGTGCTGCAGGTCTATGGTGCACAATGTGCTTGTGAATAGGTCGAAGTCCTCCTCGGAGAAATCCACCGGACTGTCCAGAGAACTCTGGAGGCTGGGTGAAAGGCAGGCGTCCCCGGCGAAGAAGGTCAGGTCGGGGAGCGCGGATGAGGAGGCGGCGGGAGGGGCAGCAGAGGAGGAGGTGATGGGCGAGTCCCGCTGCTCAGAGAATGACGGATCGGACGCCGCTACTGCTGCCGCGAGCCCGGCCTCGCTGAGCTGCATCAGGCCCGGGTTGTCAGCCGAGTTTGTCGGTGTGAACGCAGGCGGGGAGTGGTGATTCGCAGCAGCGTCCGAGGAGCCAGATGCCGCTGGCAGCGGTGGGCGTTCGGGACGGCTCAAACTACAGCCATCCTCCGGCGTGGGCTGTGCATTGTCCCCGCTGTCATTGGCGTAGGCGGTGGGAGCAGCGGCCGAAGATGGATTGCTGCTCCCCGGCTCGCCCTCCGACGTGGCCTCCCCGGTGCCAGATGCTTCCAGCGGCTGGCTTGAGTACGGGGATGAAGCATCGGCGCCTTCAAGCGGCTCAAACCCGCCCGGGTCGCTGGATTCGTGGCCTCCTACACCGCCGTCCCGGTGGTGCGTAGTCTGGCGTTTATGTTTCATCCGCCGGTTCTGGAACCAAACTTTGACCTGCCGCTCGGTCAGATCCAAAAGGGCGGCGATCTCTACTCTCCTGGGCCGGCATAGGTACTTGTTGAAGTGGAACTCCTTTTCCAGCTCCAGCAGCTGCGTGTTGGTGTAGGCGGTGCGCAGCCGGCGGGACCCGGCTCCTCCACCATCCAGACCCGCATGATTTGAGTCTGCAGGGAGACAAAGACAAATAAAGGAGGGAGACAGAGAACTATTAGGCTGTGTGGAGGATTTATCGTGCTAAATGTTGAGAAGCATTTCTATTTTAATTTCGTATTTCATTTAAACTTCAAATCGTAATCCAGGCTACTTCATGAGAGCCCCGTAAAACCTCCACGATGTTATTGCGTGCAATATTTCCAGCCAAGAAATAAGCTGCTTCAGCATCGAACAGAAATCCCCTCGGTTCTTCTGGCTCTAATAAAACAGTAATAAAACACAAAAAGTCTCATAAAAAAATAGTCATTCCAATTACGGGAGCAGCCAAAGCCGTAACTGCAAAAGCGGACCAATTTGCTGCTGGTGAAAAAATATATATATATACACAAAAAAACATAAAGATAGATGATCATATTGTCAAAGTGGGTTTCCCTCTTCTGTAAAGCCTGGAGTGCAGAGAGCCTGCTATGAGAGGCTGCAGCATGTGATCAGAGAGATGCAAAGACAGGAAAATAAATAAATCATGGGATAGGGAGGAAATGTGCAGGGAAATGTGGGAATGTCGATGAGAAGTGAACGTGGCGGTATCTGTCAGAAACATAACTATAAACCCCGAATGCCTCTATAAATGAGAAGTGAAAAGGCAGGGAATTGGGTGAGAAGAGGAGAAAACACGAATTTTAATTCAAATGAACGGGGTTTGGATTTTGCTTTGGAAGAAGTGAGAAATAAGAAATAAAGAGGGGGGTAGAGATGCAGTGAATGTTATGGAGATCAGTGTAAAAGCAAGAAATGACCTAAGCCCAAGAAAATCAGATTGTGTGCAGTCGGTGTCCTGTGTGGATGTAGCCCGTACCCCCACCCCAACCCCCACCCCAGCATGTTTTGTCCAGTAGCTTTGCCTCGCCATTACATTTCCTACCTCCATCCACTATGGCCACCATCTCAGTTGTGTTATGAATGTATAATACCAGGACGATGCTGCTGCCGCCCACATCAAATCACACCACTCAATGAACAGAATGATACAAGCTGCAGCAGCAATCCTCTGCAGGATGGATGAGGAGGGGAAATTCCCCTCTGCGCGTCTTTACGCAGGATAAATATATGGACAGAATGCAATAAGTGCAACGCTGGATTCTACATATTGATCCCAAACAAATGACAGAGATGATGTGCTAAAACATGAGTAGGTGCACATTTAAAGGCATTGCGAGAGAGTGTGCAAAGCACTGCAGCACAATGCAGTGGTCTAGATATGGCTTCCCTGTTGACACAGCATCAAAGCACTGCACAATACACACGCACACACACACACACACACACACACACACACACACTGAGGGAGAAAAAAACAATGTCATCTAACCACATCATGCTGTGTGTAAAGATGGTGGGTTACATCTGAAGTGGAACTGAAATGAAGATCCAGACAGAAAATTATAGCACAGGCTGCACATCTCTTACACACACACACACACACACACCACACAAACACACACACACACACACACACACACACACTGGCTCTCCCATCCCAGTACCGACCTGTGGGGGACTCGATGCCCGCCGAAGCGTACCCGGAGGCGGTCGGCGATGGGGAGGACGAGGCGGGGGGGATGATGGATCCGCCACCGCTGGAGCTGCTCCCAGGCTTGGGGCACTTCTTTGATGACTTCTTCTCCTTCATCCAGGGAAATTCGTGGGCCAGCGGACCGGCCTGAGCGGCCGTGGCCGTGCCAGGGGCCTGGCCGGCCGGGCACGATTGCTGGGCGGCTCGGTGGTGCGTCTGGAGGCCATTAGTGGCGGAGGTTCTCCGGTTCTGCTGGCTCCTTGCAGTCGGTCTCGGCTGGCTGGCTGTGCAGGGGCTGAGGCTGGGGATGGTGTGCTCGAAGGGAGGCGGAATTACTGTCGACTCCTTGATTGATGAAGTTTGAAATGACTCCAGGACGGCGGGGAAGGACGTCAGGCACTCTGCTAGGGACGGCTGGCTGTTTATAAAACCGATCTCCCTCTCAAATTCAAAATTCATAGCTCCCTCAGACCGGTTTCACCCTCAAACGGCGAGACCCCCGAACAATCCCTTCCCCAAAATAAAAAAAACAAAACACATAGCCTACACACGCACGCTCGCACACGCACACAACACAATATGGCTTCTTAAAAAAATAAAACGAAATGAAAAAACGCACGAGCACGTATGCCCCGACCGCAATGGCGTAAATGCGGTGGCTATATAATAATTGTGTATATTGGTGATATTACTAGCGTATGGGGACCTGGGTAGGCTAAACTGAAGAACTATGGGGCGAAATTGCAGCCAATTCCTGGTCATGTGACCCAAAATATCCAATCGGGGGGTTTGGCCTGGCGGCGGCGATGGATGTGGGAAGCAGCATTATTATTTTTCCACCAAACGCTGTGGCAAAGAGGGGCTGTATCACAGGATAGCTGCTATTGTTTTGTCTTAACGGGGGGTAAATTCTAGGGAGAAAAAACGGGGAAGGCGGCGGTCGCCATGTGCGCCGTGTGGGCGGCGGGTCTGCGCATCCAGGCCGGTGTTACGCACAAACAATAGAGCATCTCTCGGAGATTTTTTCGGTCCTCTGGGTGATATGACAGTTAACATTGGCTGAGCGGAGCCGGCCAACACCGTTTACAATATGGCTCCTTAAAAAAAAGCCTGCCTACTGTTTACAACACTCAGCTCATTAATCTTATAAAGTATGACAGAGCCTGAAAATCCCCAACTTAGACACGGAAAACTTGGACAGGGTTTTAGATGGCGCAGCAGCTCAGGAGGAGAGGATGATGAAGATTTCTACTCAGCCAGCGGTAGTGAAGATGAAGCAGGTTCGCTTCTAACAGAGGAGAGAGACAGGAACTTAGATTTAACTGGGAAGAGAGGCAGTGAGCCTGTTGGTGTGTAAGTGGACATTTTTGTATTTAATAGACTTCTTCGTGTATTTGGGTAATGCTTTTTTTTCTTTTTTTTTAAAAAAAACAGTTTTTTCGTCAGCGCGTTCGCTTGTGTTTGTGAGACATAGAAACCTGCTGTCTAAATATAATCTCACGAAAATAGTCTCTGCACGCAGGCTCCAAAATTCTTGGTCCAGGCTACCATGGTTATCCCTCACCCTCTCGTTCCTATGTGATGTGTGTGTGTTAAAAATGCTCTGTGTGTTTACGCAGAGAGTAAGAGGGAGAGAGAGTTCACAGCGAGGTCGCTCCATGCAGCCGGGGGGGGAAAGTAAGGGCGAGCGCAAGGCTCCTGTTCCTCCTAATAGTAAAATAATAATACAGCGACAATAAATTAATGCTAACAGTAACTCAGAGTTTGATGGTGGCCCCACGACTCAACAGGACGCACATGTAGATGTTTTAGAAATATCAGCAACTCGGGAATTTAAGCAGAGGGTATTTTGGGGAGGGCCCGAGGAGCCCCGAGTGGAAAAAAAGAAGTGCGGTGATCAATCTTTCTCTCCCTGCAAAGAGCCTGACAGCAGCCCCATCTCTCTCCCTAAATAACAAGCAAACCTCCAGTCTTTCTCTCTCTATCTCTCTCCTTTTAGGTCCAGTATTCGCCATGTTTTCATGTTTTAACACTGCTTCTACGCGCAGCGGACGCGCGCATATCACGCAGAACTATGTTATCTATTAAAAAAAACTGATAAACAATTAATACAATCTATTTAGCACGCACCCCCTTCTCCCTCTCTTTCCCATGCCATTTGGCTTCACCCCCAGGCTCTGAAAAAAGGCAGAAAGAGCAGAAATGTGTGTGGGAGTGAGGGCCATTGAGCGCAGCGGAAAGCGCAGGCAGCGAGTAGGCCGAAGCTGCAAGAACACACACAACACAGCACACACGAGCTGCTGCCTGAGCTCCAGCACCACAACACTGCACGGCTCCGTTTCTCTATCTTGTTCTTACTATGTCTGGAATTTTTAAATATTTTTAATAAAATTACTACATGTTTTTTTGGGAGTTTGGTGGAGAGCACGAAGCTGTTTTTTTCCCCATGAGTCGCGTGGATTGGCCGACTGAAGATGGGGATTTTTGACTTTTAATTTAATTTAAGGCTGCTATATTTGATTTTGCAGTCACTTGTTTTGTTATAGGGGGTACTGTTTGTGGTAGGGTAATTCATGCATTTTTACTTCTAGAAATCAGCTTACCTTCAAATTTAAATTCAAATTACTAATCATTAATAGCCTATTTGAGATTTTGATTTGTTCCAGACCTGTTTACGTTTATTTAAAGGAAGAAAAAAAGCTTCCGAATTATCAGTTCATGAATTCTAGTTCCCCATTCTGTTTAGAATGCTGAGTAAAAAAATATATATTGTTATTATTAGACTTTAGTCAAATTCATATAGGCTGCAGCATGATGAATCAGGACATCTGTTCACATCTGACAGAGAACTTATTTGACAGGATCTCTGCCTAATAAAGCCTATGTAAAAATCGTGACGTTATTAAATTGCAGTTATAACTTTTGAACACTCCAGATCAGTGTGTGTGCTGTGATCGTGGTTTCAGCAGTGGCTGCGTTCGCGAAGCCGAGCCGTCTGTTTTTATGAGGCAATAAATTAGATCCAATCTCTGCTTATTGGTGTTTTTATTGTCTGTTAGTCCAACGGAGATGTAAAGGGAAGTACGGCCATTATTTATGGGAGCCTGATTTATGTCCTAAGTTTTACGCCGCGCTCAGGCCTCAGAGCACACGCGCGAGCTAGAGAGAGGGAGGGGGGGTCGGCTGCGGGTTAGAGACCACGTGACCGGGCCAAGGCGCAGGCCCCGGGCTTTTTTTAGTCATATCAGCTAGCAGGAGGATCAGCATGTGTGGAAAAAAAGAGAAGAGAGAACAGTTAAGCTGAAGTGATCTCTGTTTTTAATGCTCTTGCATGGTTCCCATGCTGGTTCAGTATCTATGCTATGCCACAGGTGAATCTCATGGGTCCTCTATCTGTTGACAAAGGTGGACCTTCTTTGCCCCCAAGAATGAAAATGGACAGGCAGTTAATAGTCAGTTATTAAAAGCAGTCAGCAATTTAAACGGTAAACATTTTAAATTGTCAATAAGTTTAGATTAGTGGAATAGAAACAAGTCAAATTAACACTTATAAAGAACTCCAGCCTACACCAAACTATAAAACATGCTCTCTAGCCTGGTTTGGGACTGGCCATTTCCCAATGCTTTAAACCATTACATTTCTTTGTTCGTTTTTTGTCAAACTATATTATAAATTCAACAAGGAGCTGTCCCTCTACCTTCACTCGGTTCGGGCTCAACACTTAGCTAAGAACAGCTGCTGTAAAGCCAAAATGTTGTTGAATGCAATGAGTGTTTACGCAGAGGAACAGATTTCCCCTGGGTGAAACTCCTACAGAGATGGTTTGGGTTCATTCTGGTTTTAGTCCGGTGCTGCTTTGGGTTCAGGTTTAGAGGTCAGGTTTCAGTGTCCTGCACTAAGGACACATCAGCAGCTGGGATTGCGTGTTTGAAGGTCGCCTTGCTGCCAACTCGCCACTACAAATAATTGGTAACATGAGCATGAAAACAAATGAGTTTTATCATTTTAAATCACAGGCTGCTTTCAATTTTCCAAAAACATGTATCTTTTGTAGAGAAATGGGCTCCAGGGGTTTTCTTTAGCACCAGTGACAATAATGACTCCTGAATACATGTGTCACAAGAAATACTGTGAGGGTAGATTTGATATTGACACCAGGCCAGACCGAAGCCTTCTTTTGTGCTTCACTCAATCCTAAAATTAAACATGGAGCCTCATCTCAGATCAACTGTATGCTGAAGGGCCTTGGATATTGTCTTGTGTGTTTGTTTTGTTATTTTACATGTTTTGTTATCTTAATTTGGGTCTCTTCTGTGATGTTGCAAACAGAGTGATGCAAGGGAGAGAAAAAAATCAGACTTGTCAGCATCATCTTCATAGACACTAAAATATCAGAGCTGGTTCTCTGCGATCTTGAGCGTTTTCTGTTACTGAACACAGACCTTGGCCAATTGTTATTAGACAAAACAACAGAGCTCAGTGTCATAATCAAGTGGCAACAGGTATCAGGTTTTAGATAGGCTAATACTTGGATCTGACCATAGATGCAGCCCAGTGTCTGTTTTGTCCTGGTATGGTAAATGAATACCAAATACCAGCCGCCAGCAAAACAGTAGCATAATAGCTGCAATTGGAACATTTGTATACTCAGCAGCCACTGTGCCAAGAAACCAGTGTCTCGTTTGTAAAGCATGAGGCTAAAACCAGATTTG
The DNA here is from genome assembly GCA_029875015.1 of Lepomis gibbosus. Lineage (NCBI taxonomy): Eukaryota > Metazoa > Chordata > Actinopteri > Centrarchiformes > Centrarchidae > Lepomis > Lepomis gibbosus. Next base: position 43,416 of record JAPMOB010234471.1, on the reverse strand, counting down.
AAGTTTTCCTAAAGGTTAAAGATGTTTTCTCTTTTTATTTCTGACATGTTGCATGTGGCTCTTGGCTTCAGATTTCATAATTAGGAGTGTTTTTGTGACAGTGATGTCATGCTGTAGCCCGAGGTATCGACCCGATATTCAATACTGGCATCAGTGGCAGGTCAGCCCTCAGCCAGAGACATGCTGTTTGAAAGAAGTCACACCAGATCTAGGATTTGTGAATAGCGTTTTGTGTCCTCGGCGATCACATCGTGGTAGGATACAGGTGAACACAGACCAATTAGTCTACATAACATAACATAAAATGTAAACATATCTGTATCAGTGAAGCAGTGAGGGCAGCTGATTTTAAAGGGTTGAAAATTCTTTTAGAATATGTGAACTTTTAAAGTTGAAAATCGACAAAACTACGCACCGCTTACTTTTGAGTACGTTTGAGGTTTAATCTTAGTGTGAAATTATGTGCATGTTTTCATAGTTTATGAATTTTGCCACAGCTGTCAGCCAAGTGGAGTCCAGCAGTTCAAAGGGCTGTTTGCATGTTGCCATGACAGTCAGTGGAGTTAGTGCTGGCAGGGTTTTCACCCGACAGGAGCACGGCCTAACAAAATGTTACAGCCGTTTCAGATGGATCTTTTTAGGTTTTCGGGTTGATGATGTTTTTAAACATCTGGAGTCTTTACTCCTGAGAATCATAAAAAAACTGACGATAAGCTCTGAATAACATAACATTTTATTAAAGAATTGTTCGACAGACAACTCTCTCAACAATGAAAGAAAAAGGAGCTACAAAGGACAAAGAAATAAGTTTTTTTTTCTCCAAAAAGACTCGTTCTTTTTTCCAGCTAATAGTTTGTCTAAATTTTCCGACTATGCACGGATGGGTCACCAATCCCCATCCTTGCCTTTTTCCCTGTACAAGCCAAGACATTTATGTACAAGGGTCATTATAGGAACATAAAAACTACTTATTTTCTTCTAAAATACAAGAACTAAAAAATGTAACTTCAGTACAATGGACAAGAAGAACACAACGTTGTTTTTTTTTCTTTCTTAACAGGTAAATACTAAAAAAGTACAGTATTTTTTCTCGATATAAATACATGAAGGATAAATAATAATTATACAAAACAGAAAGTATTTTTAAACTGGCTATAACAAATAAATATTTATATATGAATGTTCACTTGAACACACATTGGCGAAAGACGCTTTGATTGGAGGGCCTTACGTCTTCAAAATAAGATTTTATTATTATTTTTACCTTTAACCATCAAAATGTAAACTCTAAGTGCAACAATGATGCCCAGATGTGAAAAGCGTTTGTGTAAATCTGCACTTTTAAAAACCACATCACGGGTTTATTTCCAAGAACAGCAGAGAGTGTAGTGGGAGTCAGACACACACAGCTTGTTCCCAGTGTTGAACACTGGCTGAAACGCTCCTGTAAGGGCCTTGTGTGTGTCCTTCCAAACTCCCCTCACTGACGGTTCAAACAAATAGACCCATTTGTTTTTAAAATGTGGGATACACACCAGCTCCCGTCTCTGGGCATGCATTTTTGTTCAAATATATACCCTGTATCCACGTTAAAAGTCAAGATATGCGAGAACAAAACAAAACTATGCAAGTGAACCCTTCCAAAATGATAGTGAGAGAGAGAGAGACAGAAAGAGAGAGAGAGAGAGAAAGAGAGAGAGAACCAAACATAAATAAATAGTGTTCTCCACTCTTATTAGTTACCCTGTGTCGATGATGTGCTAAAACAAGAACATTAAAAATGTCTCTTCCGTGTCCTCTCATGTGTTTGTTTGAAGATGTCAACAGCTGGTGTAGCCTGGCTGTGGATGTGTGTCAGCGTAAGGAAGCTAGCTTAGCATTGCTGTGTGTGTGTGTGTGTGTGTGTGTGTGTGTGTGTGTGTGTGTGAATAATGAAACAGTGATTGGCTAACATAGCTTAGCACAGATGTGTGTTCGTGGGAGCTAGTTTAGCTTTTGAGCTGATAGCTTCTTAAACCCTGTAAGAGTGATGGGAGGGGTGGTGAGTGCATTTGTGGTGGTGGTGTGTGTGTGTGTGTGTGTATGTGTGTGTGTGGGTGGGGGTGGGGGGGGGCGGTCTGTGGCGGATTGTGAGAAATTTTGCCTCCTTCAGAAGCCATGTGCTGCTGCCACAGACAGGAGACGGTGGGTTAGTAGTGATTCGGTCTGGATGGACAGAGACGGGTACGGCAGGAGGCAAAAAGAGACAGTGAGGGGAGGACCATCCAGGGGGTTTTGTGCTTTGTGGAACGAGGGGAACGGAGGAAGATGAGCGCTGCCAGATCGAGCCATATATTTCTGCTCTCCCCCTCTCTCCGGCGATGGAGAGGCAGAGCTCTCCACATAGCTCAGCTCGGCTGACAACAACATGTGTTGCCTGGAGGGGGAGAGAGCTCAGCGTCATAAATCTAGCCACCTCGTTTACTGCCCATTAACATCTCAACTATTTCATTTACCAGGCGGGAGAGCTGTTTGTATATGTGCGTGTCTTAGGGGGGAGATTTTATTATCAAAGTACAATTTTAAACTAGCTCTAACAGAGCCCTTACAGCATTTTTTCTTTTACAACATCCTAGCTGAGCTATGCTTTGATTTGCTCCACCCATGATGTATTAAAAGTCCAAAGAGGAAGACTTTAGTACTTAATGATCCAAATTAAATATACCATTTTATACAGAGAGATTTTTCCTCCCCTTTAGATTTATTTTATTTTCTGAGAAATATTGTTCATCAAAAACTGACATCTCATTTTTTCTCATCTGCTTTGTTTGAACACAGTATTGCAGTTTTTTTAGATTGTAGAGTATCACTGAATACTGACTCAACAGTGGTGCTCACCATAGATCCTGTAATGCCGTACAGCTGCCTATATGTCTCTGCACTAGTGCCATGAGACGAGCAGCCTGACGTTTATTGTCCCCGGGGGGACCTGAGAGACAATTGACTGTACACCTCGTCTCTCACGTCTACAATATGCTTCACTGCTCTGGGACTAAGAAATACTCTCAGAGTAGAGTGTAAATTGTATGTTAAATGTGCAAGCATGGGTAAAGGGAACAAAGAGTTCAAAAATGAAAAATTAATCACTGATAATGCATATTAACACGAAGCAGCTTTGAATGTGTAGGTTGAATTAAGCAGTTTTTTTTGGGGAAGGTAAAACACTGCACAGTTAAATGGTTTAAACCTTTTTTTCCCTGTATGAAGACGTAAGGTTTCAGTAGTTCCGATTCATATTCCTTATGGGTGTACACATACTTGGCCAAAAAAGCTGAATCTAATTCTGAGTTAGTAAGTTTGGTCCCAGTTTAATTTACTTTTTGGCAGCCAGCATTGATTTCAGTACTTTTACACGGCAGATTTCTCTGACTCTTTTGGGTCGATCACTGCTACCTGATAATAGGCACAACCTGTATTTTTAAAATTAAATTAAAAGCTCTAGTAATAAGAATTGATGGAGCTATTGGTGAAGGTAGTGAAAACAGGGTTGGCCTTGAAAACACTGATGGTTCCCCTCTGAGCACTGGACAAACCACTGGATGGCTCCTGTCTGTCTAGTTCTGTCTCTCCTGCCGTCCCGTTGCAGCAGTAGAGTCCCCACATGTTAGTTTGTTAGTGAGTCACGTCGTGTTACGTGTTCTTTGTCGTCTTCACTATTTCCTACGTTGTCATTTTGTTCCAAACCTGCTACAGGTGAGTGAGCTTGGGTGCTTCCTGGATTCTGCCCTGAGTCGAGGTGTGGTGCGCCGACAGCTCGGTGTACGTCGGGTGTGTGGGCGGGTCACAGGGACCAGGGGGTCCCCCTCCGCCCACGTGGTGCTGGTTGGTGGCCGACATGGGCCCCGCGCCATTGTAGTCCATGGTTTGGTGGTGGGGTTGCGTGGGCCCGAGGTGGTTTAGCCCGTACATAGAGGGCCCCGAGCCAGGCATAGGTTCCACATAGCTGCCACCCCCCACATAGACTGGACTGGCTTGCATGTTGGTGGGAGTCCCGTAGCCAGCGCTGTTGGCCTGCACTAGGCCATGGTGGGGATGGGGGTCACCGTAATCCGGGTCTGGGGCGCCATACTTCTGCTGGGGGGGGCAGCCCTTCATGGGGACATTAGAGTAGGCAGTGGACATGGAGTAAGACACTCCTTGGTGGGGCTTGCCGAAGGATGGCGGAGATGGGACGTCGTAGCCTGCCCCTCCTCCTCCACCTCCCCCTCCCATGGGGTGCATTGAGTTGAGGAAACTGGCGGAGGACTGCATGGGCAGGGGTGGCGAGCCAGTCGGTGAGGGCCCTCCAGAGCTGGAGCTCAGGCCCTTGGACTTCTGGTCCTTCTTGTACTTCATGCGTCGGTTCTGAAACCAGATCTTGATCTGGCGTTCGGACAGGTTGAGCAGGTTGGCCATCTCCACGCGCCGTGGCCGGCACAGGTACCGGTTGAAGTGGAACTCCTTCTCCAGCTCAACCAGCTGGGCGCTGGTGTACGCCGTACGAGCCCGCTTAGATGATGCTGATGACCCGCCGGTAGGACTCTTCTCCCCGCTGCTGCCACTCTCAGCTCCTCCTGATGCTGAGGGGAGAAGAAAATGTTACACATAGAAAGGGCAAGTGAGAAAAATAGAGGGAAAATTTATTTAAAAAACTGGAGAGGATACAGGGAAAAACACATAAATCTATCAAATCTAATTAAATAGAATTAAAAGTAAGAAAAGCGAGTAAAGAGAGAGCTTTTGGGGAAACCAAGAGAGAATAAAACACACCCTGAGTGTGCTGCATGCATGCTGGAGGAAATGGAAAGCATTCAGGTTCCAAATAAAGCAGAGGGGGGTCCGAGCAAGCGGGCTGAATTATCCCTTGATATTAGTTGTCATCACTTCATAACAGTGGCAGTTATTAAGAGACGGAGGGCCGGCGCTTGCCAAGGGCAGCTAAATTGCATCTTGGATGAAAAGACAAACCCCCGACAGCAACAGCAGATGTAGCACAAGGACTAGGAGCGGGAACTGAGGTTGACCTGCACTCTCACGGCCAAGAAAAGTCAAACTTCTCTCCACGTTTAGACTCCTAATAGAGCCGAAAGGTATACAGAGATGTCGTGTTGATGCTTGGGCTTTGGACACCAGTGGAAAGCTGCTGCATTGTTAGTCAATTAGAGGACGTGATGAATGGCGATATATTATATATATTTAGTCTTAAGGCCATAAAACCTGATAAACTTCAAATCCACTAGCTGCTGTGGCTGCTTTATGAGACATTTTTAAGTGAATAAGACTTGCAATGGGTGTTGGTTATCTGACACAAAACATCTCAAGTAGTCTAATAAACTAGCCAGAATGAAGTAGCATGTAGCTGATGATTATCCTCCATCATTTCCATCAGACCTGCAAGAAAGTGTTCTGCCTAAAAATTGTTCAAATGAAATGTTTGCGGGGATGCTTCACAACATTTGTTTGCAAGCCATACGAGCAGGGTAACCTCAAATTAGCTGCTGTCTCTTCTTTATCGGTCAGATGTATGTTTAGATAAAAACAGCCTGGGTGTTCAGAAGTGTGAGGGCTTTCACACTTTTACTGGCAAAAAGAGAAGAACTTATTTTTCTTCTCTTTTTGATGATTTGACTACATAAATAGCGAAACTGAGGCTCTTCCTTATTTTCCACATCACTGCTATTCTTCAGAAGTGCTGCCACAAGAGTGACAGTGTAAATGTAAAATGCATACAGTTTATTACAGCTTCAGTTTCATTTCATTGTATATATATATATATATATATATATAGAGAGAGAGAGAGATAGAGAGAGAGAGAGAGAGTTATATTGGTTATCTAATAGTCTTATACTCCTGTAATAAATTTTGAGTTTAGAGATGTCTTGATTGAACTTTGATCATTTTGGAGGATGTGGTTTGTGGTGTTGTTAAATTATGTTGAATCGTACTGAAGGGTGTTCCAAGCCATTTATATCGAAGGGACAAGAGTAACTACTAGAAACACCTGTGAGTATAACACAATACAGTTAAACAGCACCACACGCTACATCCTCTAAAGTGATCCTGCAGTCCTGTAGGTCAAACTTGAAGTAGGGAGTCGGACTCTAAACTGTGATGGATGTTTAGTTTTGGTTTTGGTGCCTTTTTTTCTTTGTTAAAGAAATGAGACTAACCCAAGAGTTTGTTTACAACCTGTCTGATCAGCTGGACCCCTGGAGTTATAACATTTTATGATCTGAGCCATTAATTTCCAGCGATCCTGGAAGTTCGCGATGGTTGGTTTGCTGTTCGAGTAAATGGCAGCTAAAGTAAGCTAGCTTAAACAGCAACATGATGCTTTGCTAGCTCTGGGCTGGTGCTTTGTCCATCTTGGTGTTTATTCCATACTAAACAGTAGTGCTGAAATACAGAAACTCTTCCATCTCTCTCTGTGAGTATGTCCACCGTGCCTCTGCTATGAATGAGCTGTTCTTATGTGCATGCTTAAAATGTTTTCATACAACTTAACAATTGCTGATGCAGTTTGGTTCGAAGCAAGCACTGAGATCCTATCTCTCCATAATTCTATCTCTCCCTCAACAGTATAAACAGTTGACTCGAGTGTTTGTTTCTATGGACAGTGACAGAAAGATTACAGAGGTAACCATCACATCAGCTGTCTCAGAGCAGTGACATTCTTGAAATGATTGCTTAAAATTCTCAATAAACAGCCTAATCTCTTCTCAACTCTGTGCCCAGTCAACTAAAAGCTCTATGAATATGAATGAGAGACTAATATTCATTATAGCAGAAGACATTGTTTCTCATTGATAAAAACCAATTCAAACAACATATCTGTCTGTCTCAACTTGCCCATTATCAGACATGCAGATGATATTCAAATGTATCATCCTGTTGTATTTTTCCTTCATTTGCTGATATCTTTCATTTCAAATGTCTGCTTGTCATTCTCCCTCTCTGTGAAAATCTCTTCATCTGTTATCGGACATGACGTATAAATTCGCCCTGTTAATATCTTCCTTCATGCAGTGCTTTTCCAGGGAGATGCCAAAAGCGGAGGAGGAGGAGGAGGAGAGAGAGGAGGAAGAAAGTGGGGAGGAAGGAGAGCAATCAGAAGGCAAATAATAACCAGAGGGTGGAGAGCGAGGAAAGGAGAAGGTGGTGCTGGGTGAAGAGCAGAAAGTAAATGAAAGAAGGAAGGTGTACAGGCTATTGGCTGCTGGTGTGTGGCAGCTGGCTAGCTAGACTGTCCTATAATTGACTGTACTGTTACAGTAATGACCCCATGGCTGCTCAGTTGTCAATGATAAGAAAGTCAGCTTAAAGACCAATTGCTGTGGAAGTTTCTCTATCGAGTCCAACTTTTTTAGATGTTTTTACTTAAGATTTGACTTTGCCTTATCTTTTTTCATCTGCTAGTACTGAGCCAATCCTGTTATTATCCTTTTCAACAATATCCAAGATATCACATTTCTCAAATGTGGTTTGTGGGGGAGTTATTAGTTGGAAGAATTTCTTGATGAACAACATTATATCCGTCCGCCCAGTACCTCTGTGCAGAGTCCCCTACTATAGCACCAGACTGATGCCAGATGTGGTCCTTAAACGCAGGTTTAAGTATAGATCTCTGTACAGGCACGAACCTGGCAACTTCATTGTGACGACAAGTCTCCAGGAAGTCCCTGCACCTGACTGTTTGCCTGTTTGTAAGTCCAACAAACTGTGGTTTTTACATGTCTGTATATGTAAAGATTAAGCAAAGGAGATACAATGTGTTTATGAGTTGGCACTACTTAGACAGAACTAGGCTAGCTTTTCCCCATTTATCATCTAAAGAACACCCAAAGGTGTATTTTAGAATGTTAATTTGTTGAATCTCATAAGAACACACCATATAAATAAATGTCCTGTTCCTACAAGTAAGTATATAGATTTTTATTTGCCATTAAACTTATACATTTTCTTTCTGCTTTTTACTTATTTACTTGAGCACTCCTCTAGGTTTGCATTCTATTTATCAGACTGCCGTGCTACAACCATAAACCTCTTTTACTTGCCCCTGCTTGCCATATTTAGGGATCTGAAAGTTACTCTACTGATGGGCATCCACCCCACCACCTACTTATGCTCTTTATACTATGTCACTTGACTTCTTCCTCCTCTAGAGGTTCGTAAATATGGGTCATAATAAGTTACATAATAATTAACCTATACAGCCGTTTTTCTGGGGAAGGCTGTAAAGAAATTATAAAGCAGAATTTATTTATAGTTTAGGCTCGTGCTTCTCAGCTTTACAGCTAACATTGCTTTCTCAGAGAGTGAATCCAGCTCCCCAGCCAAACCAGTGAATTTAAAAGCCATAGATGCCTAAAATTAACTTGGACAAGAGCAGACTGACTCACCAGCTACAAATAAAATATTAACCAGCGTGACTAGTTGCCTGTGGTAATTTCCCTGTCTGAACCAGCGCTTGTGGAAACCTGTTTTGCCATAATTGTCCAAGAAACCTTTTAAATCCTCTGGGGATCTGGGGCTTGAAAGAGGATGTTGATAAGAGAGGTGAGGAAAGAGGGATGTGGTGATGGGAAGGAGAAGGCAGGATAATGGGAACAAAGACGCTAATAGGGAAGGAACATGAACGAAGAACAAAATTTAAGGAGAATAGAAGGAGCTGAGAAAAGGAGTGATGAGGGAGAGAAGGAAAGAGACTGGTGCGTGAGGAATAATTATTATTCAAAGCCATGTTGTTTCTGTGGTGCTATGGGAACAAAATCAAAGCAAAGACAGAGAGAGAGACAGAGACAGGTGTAATCTAACACACCATTGCCAGAGTTGTTGCTGGGTGAACAGTTTTTCTGCTTGGTCGTCTGCCGACTCTCTTTCATCCAGGGGAAGATCTGCTTGGCCATGGACGGGTTGGGGGGCAGTGAGGAAGAGGAGGACGATGTGGAGGATGATATGGAGGCAGAAGAATTAGAGGACTTATTGGGGCCTGATTTAGAGACCGAGGAGGCTCCAGCACTGCCCCCCGGCTGCTGAGCCCCGGTATTACCGTTGCTGGGGTTGGGGGGCAAAGGAGGGGACACCTGGGAGCCAGGGTGGTGCTCAGGCGGCAGGCTGGGCCGCATGCAGCTGCCATTCAGCTCCTTGGTCTTGGCTAGCTGCTGCGGCTGCTGGTGGCCGCCGTTACTGCCCAGCGACTGTAAAGAGCAGGCAGAGCGCTGGTACGAATCCACATCCAGATGGGTTGCCGACTGGAAGGCCGGCTGGTGGTGGGACACTGGGACCGGGGCATCGTAGCCCCCAAAGCCATTGGCGGCTGCTGCCGCTGCTGCCCCCTGCACCTGGTAGGATGAGTAGCCACCGAAAAGTGTTGAGGAGTTGTCGTAGTATGTTGTCTTCTGCATTTCTGAGAGAAGTGGCGGCGTCTTCTTGTGCTCCGGTCCTTGTTGAGAGCCACTGCCGGAAGACCATTTGGTACCGGGGGTCACGTGACGGTGTCTCTCCAACGGTCCCCTGCAATCTGACCTAAAAGGTTAGGAGAGGCAGAATAAAGAAATAAGAGAGATAAATCCATCTTCCTCCAAAGAAAGGCGCCATGACATGAATAGAAACCACTGCTTTTCTTTTCTCACCCCTCCTTACCCTCCCCCTCCCTTCTAAACCTTGTGCACAGCCTGCAGATGCTCTGGTGGAGGGGGCACAAGGAGGGCAAACTGTGTTCCCTCTGTATACACACATGCACACACACACACACACACACACACACACATGAAAAGACACATCCACTTTTTAATGTTAAATTTCCATAGAAATGTTACCTTAAGTCACAGTAATTAAATGTTAATATTATGATTATGATGATTATTATTTGTATTAGTATTATTACTTTTATTATTAGTAGTAGTATTAGTAGTATTAACATACTAGCCTACTCACTCTTATTATTAATAATTGCTATTAGAATTATTTGTTGCTATAACTGCATTATTCACTAATTATTCTCTTTTTTCAGCAGTTCATCCAAGGATACTAATGATGCTTCACATTTAAATTTAAGAATAAAATGAAATAAATGAATCTCCTTCCAGTATTGTTTTAAACATTACTAGTATTTTCCTCCTTAGGCCTATTCGATAATTATGTTCTGTAATAAAGCACTACCATGCCTGGTCTTGTTCATGACATCTTGTTGTGTAATGGCGGCAGAGAATGTGGCCTGTATATATTATCCTTTGTGACTGATGTAGGTAGCCTATTTCTATCAACCTCTGCCTTATACACATGATTTACTGTATTCCGTCAGCTCGGCTATTACCTCACTCATGCTCACTAGGAGTCTATCTCCGGAAGCGATCATTGCTGTTGAATAACAGGCTACGTGCACCACAGTTTTAACATGTCAGAGGAAACACCTATTATTGCATTATTTATTGTCTTTCAAAACTAAGAAACACAGACCACGTAGCCTATTAATGACTTCAAAGGTAGTCAAAAAAAAACAACAAATCTCGATGCTGAAGAAGGGGATCTCGCAAATATTCCTCAAAATATTCTTTTTGGATTTTTGGACAAGAGAAATCGGAGTTCTAACGATAAAAATAATAACTAGACACTTCCATTTGGTTTACATGGTGGGCCTAAAATAAATGACAAAATGAATAAATAAAGAAAACACTTGGACTTGGGTTTACAAAAAGAGGCCAACAATAGGTAGGTAGACTATTTAAATAGAAAGACAGAAAGAATCCCCAGGAAGAAGCTTCACGAGTCAGTGATTCATTAGGGTCGAGTGGTCAGAGTGCTCTATCATGGCCCCTTAAGGGAAAAAGAGGAAGAAAAAAAACAGCAGTGTGAGCCCCCATAGAGTCCCTATCTTGCGCTCACCGCTGGGGTGGGCCTGTGGCCGGCTTGTCAGGCGCGAGAGAGCACCTGGCATTCATTCCTGCTCTGGAGATAAAATGTTTAACGGAGGAGAAGCGGCTCCACTGGCTCTGCCACCAGACTTAGCTCTCTGTGTGCTAGCCCACACAGACATTATGTAGCCATCGCTTCTATTTATTACCGTCATTAAATTAAAGGTAGGCTACTTGTGTGTTTGGGGGACGTTGTGGAGAAATACAGAAAAAAACCCAAAGGAATAATTAGCTAAACCCCGTGCGAAGATAAGATAGATGTCAGGCCTATGCTGCAAAAACAGAAATTATGTTGGCTACTTGTATGCATAGGCTTCTCGATATTCAGGATTTATGTTAGATATTAGTAGGCCTACATTTTGAACGTTATAGAATATATGCCTGGAATATAGGCTACGTTTCCTAAATAAATATATAGGTCTAAATAAATAAATAGCAGTAAAAAGAGCAGTTAAAAAAAACAAATAAATCGATCCTATTTCTGATTAATGTTTTCGTACGTGATTAAAACTGCGCCAAAAGAACATTGTTTCCTTTTAAAAATATTACGCTACTATAATAGCTTATTTTTTATCAGACAGTCCAGCCCTACTCTAGCTCTCAGCACATCACACATGTCAGCCATTTATCTTTCCAGTAGACAAGCTGGAATCCTAATTATTTACTCTGAGGAATAGTCCCAAGGAGAGAAAGAGAGAGAGAGAGGGAGAGAGAGAGAGAGAGAGGCCGTGGCATTGAGTGTAGGAGGAATATTTTATTAAATCATATCGCTGTTTCGCCATTAAAAGGGACACGTAATGTCTCTGCCCCTAGCTTGTAGGGCTACAGCTTAATACAATCACCAACTTTACTAGACGCCTCCCTGAATAATCCACTTACACTGACAGAGAAACAGCCACCCAAACAAAAACAACAGAGAGAGAGAGGTCGGCCTTGGTGTCCAGTGTCTGTGTCTTATCCTGGCATATAAAATTACAAATGGCGCCTGCTATGAAGCGCTATGCAGGCAGGGAGACAGAGAGAGAATGCATTAACTTGGACAATCCACGTATTCCTTATCCCATTAACAGACCGGGAGAGAGAGAGAGAGAGAGAGAGAGAGAGGGGCCAATTATATGGGGCCGAGTCTAGAAACAATAAAGGACTGGTCAGAGGTATTGTTGCTATGTCCATGGCCAGGATTCAGGCTGGAATCACTAGAAAGTGAGGCCTCCATGTGTGCATAAAATTACAGCATCTGCACATATTAGTAAGTATTAAATTATATAAATGTCAGATATTCGAAAAATAACAGTATGGAGGCCCGTGGGGAAGGAAAAAAAGATAAAACGCCAGGGAGATGTGGATCATAACCATAAAAAAATGGTCAGCCATTGCTTTGTAGCCTAAATAAATAGCTGCAAGTGAGGACGAGACTTGGACAGAATAGGAGGAGAAATTAGAAAAACAGGAAGAAAAAGGACAGAGATGGAAGGCCGAAAGAAGAAGGGGGGCTGCTTGCGGCTGGGTATAGTTACGGCAGCTTAAAGCATTGTGAACTCTTCTTGAACCGGGATTGAAGTCATATGGGCCATAAATCACTGAGCCAGCCACTCCGCCGTTCACAAACTGCACACCGAATAAACACACTCTGTAGCCTATTTCTGGTTTGTTGTTGAGCTCGTGCATTACCGACTGGCCTGCCTGGAGGTGATGCTCCTTACCTTACTTAGCACCGGTTGTCCCGGTCCAGTCCGGCACGGACCCAGCAACACCGCATCACAGATTAGTCCTCACGCACATTCACTAGGTAGCCTAATCAATAACAACAATAATAATAATAAACAGTCATTAAATAAATAATTAATCCGCTTGGTTTTCCTCTCCTCCTCCCTTCTTCTCTCGCAAACTGGCTGCTTCTCCCGTGCTGTCTCGAGACTAGCACGGCTGCTCGCGACCACCACCACCACAACAACACCTCCTGGAGCCAGCAGCGGCAGACCGGGCTGCGCGAGGGCGGCGAACCGGGCACCGTGTGGCATGTACGGCTGGCGGATGAGCGAGCTGGTACGGAGTCAAGACGTCGCTGGGTGGCTCGGTATACGGGAATTAACGGACAGTCTTGGTCCAGGCTACAGGCAGGCTAGCTAGCGCACGAGCTGAACGAGCTCACCGGGAGCCTGCCTGATGCCTGCTCGCGCCCCCCCACCCCACCCCCCCTCCGCCCCAGCACCAGCGCTGCCTGCACCGCTGCTGGCTGATAACAATGGCCTCAAATTTCTTTATTTTTTAGCCTCTGTCGCTCACACACCCAGCCACCCAGCCAGTCAGACGGCTTCTAAGGAACAGGTCCGCCACAAAATGTCACCCCATCGTATTTCGGGGTGGTTGCTTGTCCTTTTTATTTCCCTTCTCCTTCTCTCCTCTCTCCGCCTCCCCGGGTATCCTGCCTCTCTCCCTCCGTGTCTTCCTCTCGGTCTTGGGTCTGCGCTCCCGCCTCGCTTCGGACTCTGGGAAGCTGTTAGTTGGTGTTCTTACAAGGCTAGCAGCAGGAGTAATAGCCGAGCAGTAACGTAGCCTAGACGTGTTATCCCAGTAGGTAGGCCTATTCCCTTTAGGCTATGTTGTTCACAACTAGAGACCGGGTATCAGCAACGCTCACGGGCAGCCATGTAACGGAGGAAATAACGGGGCTTGACTTGTGGACGCGTTGATTCCCCCATGAAACAGCTCAGCGTCACTCACAAATTATGCTAATTACTCTGGCAGATAGTGAAACAGGCAGGCAGTAAAGTTCGCCCTACAGCAGGGCACAGGCATAGCCTGCTTTCCTCTGTGTGTAACCATTAGATCAGAAGGCTTTCAAATTGGACTTTTTTTCTAGCTATAGCCTGGGCTAAGCTTTTACGTTAAAATAGCCTCTAGCCAACAACTGGCTGTTTTTCTCTAGGCCTAGGTGAACTTTTGCATAACTTTTATGCAATAGGCTATGAAAACATGTTGTTTCATGAAAATGAGGAACTCTTATTTTGCCCTTACATTTTCCCTCCTCTCTTAAACGCACTGTTTTCAAACACCATGAGCCTCTATATGGATGGGAGAGTCCATATTCATTATTTTTTTAATGAGTAGCCTAAACTATATGTGCCAATAGGAAATTAGACCTATGCAGGCCTACAAGGTTAACTGTATGTTTTGGTCATGGTTTTGCCTTTAGCCTTATAGACAATGTATTAGCCACAGATTCATTTCCTAATCAGGAGTTTGCTATATTATTTAGATTAGTTTAGTGTATTTACCTCAATTCAATTCAATTTTATTTATATAGCGCCAAATCACAACAACAGTTATTTCACAGCCTTTTCCTAAAAGAGCAGTGATATTTACTTGCTGGTAGGACCTATACCATGTACATCAAAATGAGGTAGGCCAACAACCTTATAACTACTTTACTGTCCACCGGCTACATGAATATAGTCTTAAAATCTAACACATGACAAAAGCAAAATATAAAAGAACGCAGCCTAATAAATAAACTATGGTAACAATCACGGAAGTTGTATTAGTATCTTAGAACTCATCTGAAAACATTGTCGCGAATATGGATAGAGAGATAGTTTGTGTCAAGTCAAACAGACTAAAGCAAACAGCTGATAGCATCATTTAACTCTTATTTTCCCTACTGTAGGCTACAGTATTTCTCTGTTGGATGGCAATGTTATCAAATATCTTTTTAATGGCTGACAAGTATTTATTTATCTGGGCCTTTTTTTGCCAAGTTAGACTTTTACTGGAAATGTAAATAGTATATTTATTTGAAATTGCATTATAGCCACAGCCAGGTCCATGACTCAAATGAGTGAGGATAAGCTGATTCTATGTTTACTGCTCTTTTGGGAGGCATTACTTCATATAGGTACAGCCTGCTTATCATTCACCTGTTTGTCGCAACTTGGTGAATTCATTTGATAGTATTTGGTGACATTTTACCTGCAACAGGAGAAGACTGTTGCTCTCT
>JAPMOB010234471.1:0-17017 GCA_029875015.1 Lepomis gibbosus | reverse complement strand
CCCTCCGCCTGCCCTGCAAAATTCCCCATATAGCGGGCCGGAGTGTTGCCGGCCGGCACCACTGACAGGGCTCGCTCTTTTCTTATCCTGAAGCCTTAGGTTACACCGGCCACCGACTCGAGAGCAAACGCACGGGTGCAGCGCGAGCTCCGCCGGGCCAACAGTACGCCGAGCGAACCTCCAAAAGAAAGCGCGTTCCTCTGCCAGAGCTGGGTTGAGCGTGACGCCTTATTCCCTGGGCTCTGCTCTTGTGTCTCTATCTCTCTCAGCCTCTTTCTGCTTTATCCTGTTCTCTCGGTTCACCAAAAGAGATGAGCAGAGTCCTTCAGTCTCTTCAGGATTCTTCCTTCCTGATGGCGGGTATCTTTTGGCTCAGAGTAGCCTACACTCAAGAAAACAAACACTGTTGTTGTTAAATTGTAGCCGTTAGCCCTCCTTGCTGGCCTGTACCATTGCGGACAAATATATTCTACGTGTGCCTATGTGTCTATAGTCAAATGTCCTCTCCAGGCGCATTTTAATTGCTTCACTGATTATCTGAACATTGAAGACTCTCGCAGATGGCCTGGTTCTTCCTCTCTACACCATCGTTGTCCCCCCGCCCCCTCTCCACCGGTGTTTCTCCTTGCTCGGACCTCTGGCTTGGTTCGTTCCGGCTTTTTCTGGTGTGGGATCTGCGGATTGACACCATGAACTGTTCCTGAACCGGACTATGGACTGACAGCTAGACAGGCCGCGGGAGAGGCGGCGAGGAGGAGGGGGTTCTGGTTCTTGTGCCTGTCCAATAGGGGAGTTTGGTTGAGGTACGCGAGGGGGTTAGCGAGGTTCAGCGTGACCTGCCTGTCCGTGGGCCAGATGTTGGTTATTACATGGAGTCAAACTGAGAGCGATCAGAGTAGAGGAAGAGGGAGAAGAAGGTTGAGAGAGGGGATGAGGGGCAGAAATTCCGCTGTGAGTTGACCTGCGCGTTCACACAGGAAACTGTCTCCGCCGTGTTTGGCTTGTTTACACATTCAGTGGTAGAATAAAGCCTCCGCGGGCCTGTCGGATTTGGGGGAATTAGCCTACATTATAAAATGGAAATTTCCAGAATTCATATGGCCCATAGCCAATACCTTATAGGCTCAGCAAAAATAATAGGCCTACTTAGGCTGCTATTTTGTAGGAAATGATATGCGGCTAAAATTCGAGTGCAACTTGTTAGCCTGTCACAGAGAACGGGATCTTGGACATTTTGGACACGGTGGAACTGTATATTCTTTTTTATGAAGATTTTTGCGCGTGTCCGGGCGGGATTGGCCGTAATTCACTAGTAAAAATTAGACGTTAAATGAATATCAAACGGATGCACTTAGCTTTGCCCCGTCTCTCCCTCTCTGTGCGTATTTGTGTTATCTGCCCACGCGTATAGACATGCCTTCACTGCCACATCCACACACACGAGAGAGATAAAGCGAGAAAGAGGACGAGGAGAGAGAGAGAGAGAGAGAGAGAGAGAGAGAGAATTTCAATTACACGAAAGCAAATCCGTTATTTTTAGTCTGTAGCCGCTTTGATAAAAGAAAGAGAACGGAGGGAAAGGGAAAGAGCTCGCGCCTGCTCCCCTCCTCGGCTCAGCAGCTCTCTCTCTCTCTCTCTTATCGCTCTCGTGCATGTTGCTCTCCGGCCCGGTTGAAGGGAAAAAAAGCCAAGCTCGCGCTCCGGATACGGTTTCAGCAGATCATTTTTCACGCGCTTTGAATCACTGCCCTAGCGAAAACGATTATAAATTAGCGCGAGGCTTCTTATTGATTTATTTCCGAACGGGAAGGCTAATTATCTCCGCGCGAGGGAGAGCCCCGGAAGTACCTGCAAGGCGCATGGAGCACGAGGCTGGATATCTGCAGCGATAAGGCAATGTAGGCTATAAGTGAAATAATAATAATAATAATAATAATAATAATAATAATAATAATAATAATAATAATAATAATATATTAGCTTGGTAATGCGTTTCCAAAAGACCCCCTTGTTAGGGTTGATTTAAACACAGTTAAAGTGTTTTGTTAACATTATTTTCCCCACACTTAAATCTTTTGCTCGTTAACGTCCAGCGGCTGCAGATTTATGAGGCCGCGCGGCCGTCTGATTTATGTTGGAGTGTTTTCTAAGAATCCCTGCCCCACTCCCATTTTTAAACCAAACTGCTTTCATTGCTCCCATGTTTGTTACGTTTTCAGTTCAGAAATTAATCCGGGTTTGTCTGCAAGCAACCATAATTCTACATGTAAAACCTGCATGTTAAATTAACTCCGCGACGTTTTATGGCTTAGGGCGGATTGGGACAATAAGCACCAATCTTATGGATATGGAATACATTTTTAGTGCCGTTTAAATCTACAGTGCTGCTCAATAGGTGGTTTATTTTTTACTGTTTAAAGCCTCTTTTTACAGCGCTTTTCTCCATGACTGGAACATCCGCAGGAAAGCTTACAGCCTATACATTGGATTTTTTTGTCCCTCTTAAACGGTTTTAATTATTTTCACATACTTGTATCTGCATTGTAGCCTATAGATCAACACGGGTTTACATGCTTGAATATTTACATTTTGCTCACGTTGTCCGTGAAGCAGTCTGACTGCATTTTCCTGCATGTTGAAATTCAAGGTGATTTAATATAGTTCAAATATAGTGCCAACAATTTCGTGTTGAAATGTAAGCTTTAAAAAAAAGTAGACCTTTTTCCCGTCTATCCCTCCGGAAAGGTCGCTCAGCTCATTTAGATATTTTTTTTGCGTAGGAAAAGAACACAGAAGAAGACAATATGGCTGCCAGTCCCAGTGGTGAGTGGGAAGACGCGCCTTGTGTGAAGTCTTGTCCGCATGTCTGCTTGCTTTCATGCGTGTCTGTCAGACGCGTGGGTCTGCATCGACCTTGTATTTGAGCATGTATATGCAGCAGATATGCAATAAAAGGATGCTTCAACCGCGCTGGATACACACAAGCAGAAAACCACAAATTTACCATAAAGACTCTGTCTGTCCCCCACCCGCACACACACACGCACACACATCCTACTGACTTGCATCATTTTAAATGCGCAAGATGTTACATTTTAAAGTAGAGCGCAGTTACATTCAGGAGAAGTCGCCTAATGATATAAAACAATAATAAGACCTAACGAAAAAGCATTCTTTGAATAGCCTATGCAGCTCTTCACAAGAGGTTTGCGCACGTGGCTTGTAATAAATGGTCCCGCTGCAGCTTCGACAAAATGCTACAATCAAACAGCTAAGAAAAAGCCAAATATACTGCAGTGACACACACAAAACCAGCCCATCTTATAATATGCCAGTAGCGTTGTCGCCTGCCTCTTTTATTCTCCTGATGCCACAATGAGCTGCTTTTGTCCTGCAGCAGGTTTCGGTGTAAACATTAATTCCAGCCTCACATGTTTACGGGGTCACAATAGTCTGCCGATTCTTTGAAGACACAGCGCAGTAACACATTAACGTTTTTCATAGTGGGGTGGCAGCCATGCCTTTTCACATCTGGATTACAAATAATAGCGCAGCAGCAGCAGCACCAGCACATAGGCAGAACTGGATTCAGTGAAAGAACTGTGGATGCAGCGAGGCCTCGCGGGAGCAGCAGCTATAACGGATGTGAGACAGGGAGTGATATCGTTTCTCAACACCGTTTCAAATATTTGAACTATTTCAGCTGGGTTTGATCTGGAGCTATCTTGCCAGGCAAAACACACTTAACAGTGGACACATGCCTGGGATAAGATAAGATAAACCAACCGCCTCTGCTGTCTCGCTCTGCTCACTGTGTGACGTAGGAGTGTTTTCACCCAGCAGTGTAAGGGACTCGTGATTTGACTAATATCAAGCATGCTTCGCTCTTAACTTTTCCCCCAATGCAGGGTCATGCTCACAACCTGGGCCTCCAGTGTGTGCTCCTGCAGCAGACTCCCTGGATGGCGATTGAAAATGTATTTTCAACGCGCCCCTGTCGTCCGAATCAGATATGAGGCCGAGATACCAGCTAAATATTTAAATATATATGGGAAAAAAAGAAGGAAATTGTGTCACCCCCCATCTCCCCCCACACACATCTCTCTCTGTGTCTTTCTCTCCCTCTCTGTCTCTCCCTTGTCTTTCTCCGTCCGCAGAAATGAGGCGAGATATTGTTTTTGACACGGCGGCGGACAGCAGCAATACACATTTTGAAAACCGCTGCCTCTCGCTGCTGCTGCCATTATTATGTGATGGGACGGCGCCCTAATTTAGTTACACTAAGGTTTACACTGGTATGGCCGAGCAGGGAGAGGCACAGAGAGGGGGAGAGAGGATACGGAAGAGCTCAGCCTTGGAAATGTAATTGTAAAGTGATTCCGGGTGCACATCCATCCATCCGTCCATTCCAGTGGCTTCCCTATTTCTAATAACTGTACTACACATCTAGAATACTAGCCTAATAATTATTATTATCAATAACAGCCGCAATAAAAATAATCATCATTATTAGGCTATTACAATGTCTGTAAAAAATATTTTGCTAGCTAATGTTGTATGTATGTAATAAAAATTGTTGATGCTGCGTTGACTGGCCTCCTTACTTATTGCACTTTGCATATATTACCAGCTGGTTTCACACCAAAACAACACCACACAAGCGTTATCTACTGTAGTGAGTTATGAGGTTAGGCTGTGAAATTACGTTACCCTATCCCACCCCTCCTCACTTGCTCCTAGCAATGGGAAAGGCTAAAAATGGCACCACAACCAATTTACAATGTCTCATCGGGTCATTGCATTAGACTTTCCGTAGCCACAGGAAAGGTGTAAATACGAAATGCAACCGAATTTGATATGAGATATAAACATGGAGGNGTCTTATATTCCTCACCTCACCACATTTAAAGAAAAGTAGAAGGTCTGATTCACAGTAAAGGATTTGAGGAAAGGCAGAGACACTTAGTGCTGACATGAATAATGGCACCCAACTCCATTCCAGCAGACATCCAGAGAAAACACACTGAGAAAAATGCATGGAGAGAGAGGGAGAAAAACAACATGTACTCAGAGTCAGTGCTTTTATGCATAAGGTGAAGTGGACACCACACAGCACCTCTGCTCTCCTCTAAATAAAAAGCAGCAGATGTATTATGTCGTAGACTGTTTTCACTGTACTATAACAACATGCAGGTAGTCTCGATGCTCGATGACATAAATAGAGCTGATACAAATTCCAAAGCCAAGTTGATTCTCCCTGGAAAGCTTCTGTCAACACAGAAAATACGTTTAATGATTGGTTTTCACTTTAAACCAGGGCCTGAGCTAATTGCGCTTGAGAAGCCATGCACTGGAAGCGGCGTCATTTAGATCTTCAGCTTGGCTCCCCTGGCTGAGCTACTTGGATTCACTCACACCTCATGGCTGGGTGGATGAGAGTTTCCTGGCCGGCAGGTCCTTTTTTATGAGATTTCACGGCGGCCGAGGCGTGCCCGGTGTGCCAAATTTAAACAAATCTCCCGTTAATTGGTCGCCGCAGTAATTCAAGACCCGGAGCTAGAGCCAGCCTCTGTCATACTGAGCATGAAAAAAAGGAAAACACCCCTAGTAATAATCAAGTGTAAAAAAAAGGGGGTGTGTGTGAGGGCATGAAGGGAAATGCAGGCAGATATAGAGAGGGAAGAAAGAGAGCCAGGCAGTGACAACAGAGCCGGAACAGAAAGAGGAGGAGAACCGAAAGAGGAGCCCACGGCCGCCGTGGCGAGATCTCTTCCTCCTCTCCTTCTTCTTCCTCGTTCCGGTGTATCATCGGTCCATCGACCGTCATTTTTCCCCACCGTCTTCCCACAGCAGAGGAAAACATGATTTATCGCGGGCAGCACCATAAACAACAGCACTCCCTCACAAACACACAATGGCAGCCCCGGCCGCACGCTGACACCCTGCCTCACTATAAATCAAGAGAAGTAGCTGGCTGGGTAAAAAAAAAAAAGAAGTAGAGAGAGAGAGAGAGGTGGAGAGAGGGAGAGAGAGGGATGGACAGAGAGTCGGGCAGATACAGAGAGAGATGTAAAGGCAGACAGGAGGTGATGGGAGAAAGATGGAGGAGAATATCCAAGTGCTTCTTAAAATATAAACAGCCATCGGCATTGCTTTGCTCCCTCTCTCTCTCTCTCCCACTCCCTCTCTCCGGTTTGCAGGCTGCTCGGCAGCACCGCTTCAACCTATAAACAATGGCTGATGATGATGGGTGGGGGGTGATGTGTAAACAACACGACAGCAACATGCACGATGAGAGAACACGGCGACGAGATGGGTATTTTTGGGGCATATTTACCACGATGTTTAAAAAGCCTATGATTCACTGAGAGGGATGCGGGCGAAGGCGGCGCAGCGGCGTAGAAGATGAGGAAGAAGAAGTGTGGTTTCCCCCCATGCAGTCCCCTTCCTTCCGCAATACTCACGGTGTCCACAACGACCCGCAAGACACACACCCGTCCAAATTTGTTTTATTGCAGCCTCCTTCTCTCTTTTCTCTTCCTCTCTCTCTCTCCGTTGGCGTTTCTCAGTGTCTCCTCTTCTCTCCCCCTCTCTCTCTCTCTCTCTCTTTCGCTCTCTCTCCCCCTCTCAACACTGCTATAGGGGGGCTTGTATTTCTATTTTTTTTTCTCTCTTTAAAGGACAGTTGAATTTTCGACGTCAGACACACACACACACTGGAGCAGCACCATGTCTTACCGTTATATTCCTGACGAATACATATCTATTCTGCAACCTCTGCATTAATTATTTAATGAGTCACGTGACGTGTTGGTCGGGGCGGGGGGTGTGGAGTGTGGGTGGTGGGGGTTATCCGTGCGCCTCTCCGTTCGTGGGACCCATCCGGACCAGTGCATGCACGCAGGAGTGATGTGATGCAGGACTTTGTTTGAGTTAAAAAAAAAAATACAACATAAAATCAGTGCGGGATCAGCGGGAGGCAATGAGTGATGTGTGTTAATGTGTGTGTGCTATAAACTGTAAGGTAAAGCAGGGGTAGGCCTGTGACAGACTCATAGAGAGACCGATAAAAGATGATTGTCACCGACTATGTTCGTTTTTAAAAAATGACTCCACGCCTCAGACTCTTTCTTCGTTATTCCTCACTGTCATCTCTTTCTCAGTTGGCCGTTTGTCGACAGAACAAGGGGAATCCCTTATGTTGTCCTGTCTTTTATTCCAATGTACTTGTTTACAGCAATTTGAAATATTCGATGATGACGGAGCAAAGCACGGGCTTATTTTATCTGACTATTACCCATCACGGCACAGTTTATTTCTCATATTCGGTGTCATGTTAGCGCGTCCTGCAGCTAAACTAAATATTTAACAGCCACTAAGACTAAAGCCAACTGTGTCAGTTCAAACAAATCACGCCAAATTGTTTGTTTAATTATTACAAATTCATGTTCCGCATCGAATTGTGGGAGGAAGGCGGCTGGGAATCTGAGAGAAAAAGTCTAAAGCAGAAGAGGCCAGGTTTTTTTTCTCTACATCTGTGTGATGACAATCAGAATCAAATATTCAATTTGGACTAAATTGCCTTAATGCGCACCTTCCTTATTCCATTAACAAGTTTTCCTGGTGGGTACCGCGCGCGCTCTAATTCATTTAGAAGGATCCATTTATTTAGAGGGGCGAGTAGGCTACAGGACAGGTACACAGAGCCGAGAAGAGGGCTGAGAAAGAAAGGGAGGCAAAGCGAAAGGAATATCCTTCAGGGGCAGAAAGAAGAAGGAGAGAGTGACGGACAGAGACCCAGAAACTACGGAGAGACAAAACCCCCGTCGCGAGGCCGTGCGGGGCAACAACAATAGAATGCTGGAATCCTTTTGGCGCTCGGTCTCCCGGTTCCAGAGCTCGAGCCGCCTCTAGCAGAACAATGGAGCTCGACACCAAAAAAAATTGTTCAGACTGGGAGGCTATAGGGCTAACCTAGCTGCTGAGGAGCTAACAAGAAACGCTTCAAGGTCAAACAATGGGCCGCAGCAGCCTGAAGACACAGGAGCAGAGGGCCATTTCCAAAGCGCCGTGGACAAGCAACACTACCTGCCTCTCAGTCCTAAAAACACAAAGCTCCTCTTATGCACAGTTAAGTGTCAATTATCTCAAATCTCATTTTATTCAACCTAGTAAACAACTGAGAGGCCGGAGAAGTAGTGGCAAATAAAAGATGTGTAGTATCAAATGCAATTAGCCAGAACTATTTGGTGGTGAGATCAGAGCAGAAACGCGGTTTCTAAAAATATAATCTGCAACATGACAAAGGAACAGAAATAATTAGCGAGAAGGAAACAAATGCGCTTCTAAACCCATTATCAGTGCAACTGCTGGGTGGTAATTTATGTATTACTCGCTTCTGATGCAGTAAAAACGCACAGAGAGTCCTTTAAACTTGGATCCCGAGCACCGCGGCGGCTCCCTGAGATTTTACCCACAACAAGATTGAAATCAAACATTTGCGGTGGTGATGATGGCGTCTGTAATGACGCTCATAAATTATAGCAATCACAGTGTGAAACAACAGCTAAGATAAGTAGCAACAGAGACCTGGGCCGGCCTGACAACAGCAATACGGATCAGCTCTGTAAACTTGGCATAGCCGCATGCAAAGCTATTACACACGCAGAACCATTTTCAACAGCCTAAACATCCGAATGGCGGTGGGTGGGGGTTGTAGAGTCAACCAGGAGGAGATCCTGAAGTGCTGTAAGTCTGTAGCTAAACCATAATACTAATTCATTTATGGTAGCCTACCGTCAAGGCTGCATCTGACAACAGAAAACAGAACGTCTGTGTGAGAGGAACCTGGCTGCTTTATAACAACTGCATCAAAAACAAAGCGAGGGGGACATTTTTAAAAGTAGGCTATCTATACTAACTAATAATTCATATATCTAGCCTGCAGACTATTACAAGCTAAATATAAGTAAGTATTGCGTTATTCAAATCGGCGTAAACACATGGGTTAGGGCTTATTAAACAGTTATTTTAACACGTAGGCATAAAACAACACCAGAAGCCAATCACTGACGTGATGTTAGAGTTCTTTGAGGGTCTTGGGGGTCTCTTGGTCTGTGATGGATTAAGACAGGTAGATTCTTCCTCCTCGTTAATGATTAACTAGGCTTTGAATAAAAAGGGAGAGACGGAAAATGTCTCTTTGTTAAAATCTAGTCGTCAAATTAAAGTGTCCATGCGAGATAAAGTGGTATTATATAACAAGAGATTGTATTATTATTATTATTATTATTATTATTATTATTATTATTATTATTATTATTATTATTATTATTATTATTATTATTATTATTATTATTATTATTATTATTATTATTATTATTATTATTATTATTATTATTATTATTATTATTATTATTAAAGCCAGACGGAGAACGAGAAGTACAGAGACAGTACCAGAGAGAGAGAGAGAGAGATTGATTTACCAAGCCCCGACATCTCGCCTTTTTACTGCGGCTCGTAAATCTGTCTCGAGACTGCAGCACGCGCACAACCGTTTTTTGAAATATATTCTTCTCCTGAGCCACACGTGAGGTCTTCCCCCAGTTATGGGGTTCCACCAGAGCCATCCCCGGCTTGCCCGGTTGAGCCCCCATGGCCCAGTATTATTGTTCTCTGTTTTATAAATGTTAAGGGCCAATTAAAGTAAAAAAACAATTACATATAGGCTAAGGATAAACATTTTTTTTGCACGCACCTGTAAGCATGACCTCCCTCGTTAGTGTTTTATTGTCATTATATGAACAAAACCGGATTAATATTGGACTCATATTTGAAAACCGTCCGCCTGTGCTTTAAACAGGAAGTACAGTGCCTTTTAATAGGCTGCTGCGGCTGTTTGTTGTCAGACATGACAGGATCAATGGCTTTTGAGCAGTGTTCACACCGCCTCATTGTTATCTGTCTAAAGCCTGGATGAGAGCGTGCTGAGTTACAGTATAGATCAATTACACTTTACAACATTTTAACACTTTTACAATTGCACTTCTTATGCTGCTCTTTAAATTGCTGCACATCAGATAAAAGCCAACAGCACAACAGAACACGCTCTGCGCGTGACAGTGTAGCCGCATGCCTATCAGTGTTTGTTTTTTGTTGTTGTTGTTGTTGCTTTGCGTAATACTAATGCGCACTTCTAGATTATTGGTGATATAAACTGTAGAGTTAATTGACATGTGATCTTTAATGCTGGCAATAAAGCACGAGTGCTTTGCTCAAATAAACATGTGCAAGATCTCTATTTTACATTTAAGGAATAATGCAAGATGGGCTAGCGTTACTGCACACTATAGCTGTACGGGATTTTGCAGTTCCTTGTTGCACCTTTTGGGAAAGTTTTTCATTTATTGGATGCATATTGCCAATAAAAAGCTGAGTCACGGTCCAAATGACTTGTTCCGTCGTAAGAGAGAGTCGTTGGGCAATTTTGTTACAAATTTCTTGTTTTTCTTATTCCTCTAAATTCTGAAAATGAATGAATGACTTGCGACAAAATTACTTGAATGTTGAATTAGCAATTCTACTCTTTGTGTCAGATTTGGTGTCCACAGGATGTCCTATATATAACAGCAGTTAGCGCGTGCTTGTCGTTAAGGTATTGATAAGTAAAATGTAAAGGGGGCAGAGGGGTTGTTTAATACTTTAGTACAGGCCTAATGCTCCGCCATTAGTCATACAGACCGCAGAAGCCTATTTATCACTCACATCTAGCGGATATGAGCGCTGCTGTAACACACAACGGTGGGCTCATCACACTAGACATGGCTGTCTCCATTCACTAAATGCAGCATCAGCCATGCTAACGCTGCTGAACAGCACAATAAACTTCACAATAAAGGAAAGGCGTATATATGACCTATTCATCATT
Organism: Lepomis gibbosus; assembly: GCA_029875015.1. Classification (NCBI taxonomy): domain Eukaryota; kingdom Metazoa; phylum Chordata; class Actinopteri; order Centrarchiformes; family Centrarchidae; genus Lepomis; species Lepomis gibbosus. The sequence continues at coordinate 6,090 of JAPMOB010234471.1, read as the reverse complement.
AATAGTATGGATTATTTAATCAGTGATAAAACCTTGGAGTGCTTTAGTATACACAGCACGTGGGTCATCACTTTGTGACCCGACTGCAGATTTGAGGTAAAACAAAAAGAAACTAAAATAATTATAAATAAAAGTTGTGTTTGTTTTCAAAACGCAAACAAAATCTGCTGTTACAGACGGGAATCAGACAGCCCACTAGCAGGGTCTGCTTCTATCCTGTCTAATAGAAGTAGGCTATAAGCATTTCTGACAAAGAAAAACGGGACACACACCAAGATTCGTTTTTTCAAATGCTGTGTTGCTTGAGGTTACTGATCTGACCATATGTAACTTATTCTAGATCATTTAATTGTTAACTATTCAAAATAACTGCAGGTAATCTGTACTACCTATTGACTAACTGTAACACGGACACTCTGCCACAGCATAACAGGCTTATCCAACAGCCTGGTCTATAAAAAAAAAGTGTGTGCCCGCGTGTTGAAACTTGGCAAGCATCTTTTGGCTCTCTCTTTTTAATACTTAATACATGTCTACTTTTAAATCTCTCTCACTCTCTCTCTATCTCTCTCTCTCTCACACACACACACACACACACACACACACACACACACAGCCGGTGCAGTAGTAAAGCCTGGCAGCCATATATCTCTGGTGACGACCTCCTCCTGAAGCTCGCGCGCCTGCACCGTGACCTCCTTGGCTCCTCGCGCTCTCCAGAATAATAAATTTCTAGTGCAAAGCGGCTGCAACGAGCGCAAGGAAAGAAAAAAAACGCGCGGGCGATTTGTCTGGCAATTAGCAAACCACCGCGAGATTCCCCGGGCGAGAGGGAGAGAGAGAGAGAGAGAGAGAAGTTGGTGTAACTGTGTTTTTTGGGGTTGTTTGTGAGTGTGCACGCTCTCACAAACATACCCAGTGGAGACACATTTGGTGTCTGCGACCTGAACATGCATGTCACAGTGCGTGTGTGTGTTTGTGCACCTACCCGCCTGCATGTGTGAATGTCTGAATGTGTTGTGAAGCCTGGAAGCCTACAGCTTCCTGTGCAAAGCTGCTGTTGAAACATCAGCTCCATCAGCTGGCCCAAACACTTCAAACATCTCAGTGACAGCAGACTGTAAAGCTGAACGCAGCTTCTCTGTGCGCTGCAGGTCAGAATGAGAGCTGGCTTTACATCTGTCTGCCTGACCCCTTGTTGTTTCATGCTTTTGCTTCACAGTCATTTAACTGCTAATCCCGCTGAGATTACAAAAACAAATCTCCTTCTAGATGGAAAAAAGCACCAGGGCAAGTGATAAAGCTGCAGAAAAAACAACTTGCATCAACACACAGGGGCAGACACAGACTTATAATAACAAGAAGCAATGAATGCATTTATGCAGCGCAGTAGCAGGACTTTTAATTTAAGTGTGGTTTTAATGAGCTTGCATGAGCTCAGGACAAAAATTAAATTTACTCATTCAAGGTTTATGCAGAGAAACTTTGCAAACTCCACAGCCTTTACATATAAATCAATGAGCGGTGGAGCTATAGCATTAATACTGCTTTAGGGTTAAGTTTTTATTTGCCTGGGTATGCCATATATTTATAATACAGTGTTTTTCTTACGAAGTAACGCCTCACACATATAAGAAATGCATTTTCTGCCACAAGCTTTTCTTATTTTTGTTGTGCTTTTAGACCTGCACCATCTTCCTTTCTATTAATGATGCATTGCAACCTATTACGAAGCATTGCAGCCATGAGTTTTTACTGCACTTCAGAGAAATGTGAAATGCACACATAAAATTACATTTTTTTGGTCTCCACCAAAGGCTTTGTATGTTCAACCACACCTTCAAATCATACATTGGGAATGCCACATTATTTCAGCTCAACCACTGGCTAACTAACTGGCTGTGTAAATTTGTCTGAGCAAACAGTTAATGTTGTGCTGACATGCATGTTGGTCCTCATGTCATATTATCTTCCTCTTTAGCCTGCTGTCAGAAGATTCTCTCTTATATCCTTTCAGTTCAATACTTTGCTGGGAGCATTTCACGAGTAACAAAGGACCAGAAAAACACACAACGTATAAAATAAATACAATGACAGACTACACAAGTTAACTGGATCTGCCATTTGTTTGGTGCTTGTTCATTCATGATAAATAGTTGCTCCATCTACCATTAGGGTGGAACAGGATATCAAACCTGCAGTTTTTTGAAGGATCACGTCATTGGCAACAACTACTGTAGGGGAACCAAACATTCTCAAGAAGGATGATGGACAACTTCACATGTATTAATAAGAAGATAGTCAAGAACTCCCACTAGTCCCATTGAAGAGACCTTAAAGCCAATACTGAACCACATCCTGCGTTCACCAGAAAACTGAAAATGACATGTTTTCTTCACAAGTAGATCAATGTTTCAGATGTTGCATGGATCTGTGCAGATCCATGCAACATCAAGTGAGCATCAAGTGAGTGTAAGCATGGTGAAAGATAATGCATAGGTAATAATATTAAACGGTGCATGTCCTCTGAGACCTTGGCGAAATGTAAAATGAAGGCAAATACAAACACTGTATGGGAAACATTTTATGATAATGAAGGCACAGTGAAACCAAACTGACCGGCATAATTTTCCCCAGATGCCATTTTTCCCTTTGATTAATCAGTACTCCCCAGCATGCACACAGCACCCCTCGCAGCTGCAGGTCCAACGCATGCTCCAGGCTGGTAAAATGGTTACTACAAAACAGCTTGTCAAAATTAGTGCGTTGTCCCCTAATTTGACCAAACACATCCTAGTGTAAGATTCCCCTCCTGGATACAGCCTGCAAACATGGCTGCCACCAGTCTGGAAGTTAAAAAGGCTTCTAAGCAGCTTTTCAGCAAGGCAATCAGGAGGGGCAGACTCTGTTTACACTGAGGTTCCAGTCTGTCTAAATACTGTCCAGCATCAGGCTGCACATTCTCTGTGTTTCAGCCTGTCTGGCTGGACCTTTCATACCAATTCATATAGTTAGAATGTCTCAGAACACCTTTTGTTAGTGTCCAAAGCTTTAGATTGAGAAACATATTCCAAAAGGCTCTTGTGTTTGTGAATCAACAACACAACCCCATGTAACTGACACTCAGAGCTGGACTGTAGCTGACCCCTGCCCAGGTGGTTGACTTACTTGTCTGTCTGTCTGGGCTACGGTGCCCTGAACTCGGCCTGTTATGACTAAGTGGCCCGGGGGCTCCGGAGGTCTGGAAATGTCCGAGGGAGCGGAGGGTCCAGCAGCCTTGCGAGGTCAAGGGGGACCAGGAGAGGTGGGGGTAGGAGTGGTGTGTGTGTGTGTGTGTGTGTGAGGGGGTAACCACGGGTCAGCCTCCTGGCTTCAGAGCCAGTGGACCTCATCGGTCACAAAAACGTGTCCCCTGGTTGAACCCTCTGTGGCTGCAGCTTGGCCATTCCCCTGCCCCTGCATGACCACTCGATTCATCGATTTGTTCCTCCTCCATCTCTCCCTCTCTCGTTCTGCCTCTTCTTCCTTATATTTCTCATTTGTTTCTCTTACTTCTCCACGCATCGCCTCACGCCATGACTAGTATCCCCATGAGGGGCAGCAGCCCCTCCACCAGAACCGCTGCACTTTTTATTTTTAATCCTAGGAAGATTGATTTCTGAAGGGTCAAACAGGAGTGAGTGCGTTTCCCGAGGCCGCTGCTGCTCGGCTCAGCAGATACCAAAGGCCTGAGCGCGCACGGCGAACGGCGATCGTTCTCAGTTCATTTGGAAAGCCTCGTAGATCGTTTGTTTTCGGAGTAAATTGTTTTGTAGCGCAACCGCTGGAGTATCCATTAACCAGCGCTCCCCCAGTTCTTTTAATTTTTCTTTTCACCCTCCCTCCTCCCTCTGCATCCCTCTCTCCAATTGAGCGCCGAATTATTCATATACCTACTGCAGTCTCCATAGCCCGTTCGCACCTGGCCGTCAAACACACACACGCGCGCACATGCAACCGTATCTCATTAAAAGCTATAGGCCTAAACCACAGCAACACTTTATAAACCGCAGTAGCACAGCCAAGACACAATGTATAATAAGCTCCGGGTGAACCAGGAATTATTCACGTGGCCCATGCTGTCATACATTAGCTACAGCGTTTCTGAAATTTCCAGGAGTAATAGCCTGCACAGACGACTGTGCAGGCTATTTAGTTCGTATCAAATTGCATCATATCAGCCAGCTGAATCTGAAAAAACAAACCTGTTTCATCAGAACTGTCCACCAAAACCCCGTGCGTAAAAGACGCACAATAGCACATTTTATGCACAACAGATGCACAAGAAACGACAGGCCTCGTGAGTGTCAAGCAGACGCAGAAGTGACACCACCTCAGCAAAAAGGGGACGGGAACAGTTGAACAAACTCAAGAGAAAACAGAAAACGGCACAACACAAGCCCCTCATCTATAGCTGTATGCGCTGCATGCACACACACACACACACACACACACAGACACAACACACCACATACACACACACACACACACACACACAAACTTCCAAACACAAACACTCAGTTCCAAAAGTCCGTGTGCTAAAATCAAAGCCCCCACGACCATAAATGCCCCCTTCGCCTGACCTCGCCAAATGCGCAGGGGGCAATAAAACCATAAAAACGCCACCGAGCCATCAGACACCGAAAGGCAAAGACAGAAAATGAAGTTCCCAGGCCTCTTACCTTAGACGCCACCACTTCCAGCGACTTCTGGGCCATCTTCCTCTGCGCCTTGAGGGCTCTCTCGCTGGTTTGTTGGAGATTCTTTGGGAGGATTTTCTTCTTTCCAACGAGGAAGAAAACTGTTTTTTTTCTTATGGTAGGATACTTGTTGAGTGTGACAAAAAAAATAGGTTGCTGATGGGTGGGAAAGTGACGTGTATATATGTAGGCTATGTGTGTGTGTGTGTGTGTGTGTGAGGAGAGTGTGCATGAGGGAGGGAGGAGGGGGGTGTCTTCCAAGTGTCTTCTAAGACGTCTTCTTTTGCTTCTCTGTCTGTCTCTCTGTTCCTTGCCCCCTCTCTCTCTCTCCTGGCAGAAGGGGTCTTGTGTGTGGCTGCCGGATGACAATAGAAAAGAAGAAGGAGAAGTGTTTAAAGAAGAACAAGTGATTAATGATTTTTCTTGTATAATTCTCGCATTTTTCTTGAGGTGCCGTCCCCCCTGTCCTGTCCAGAAATAATGGCGGTGAACTTTTTAACAGGGGTGTGTGGGGGGGTGGGCACCCTTACAAAAATCTGCTCCCATTCAGAGATGCAGCAGAAGGCCGCGGCTGATAAAGGACGCCAGAAAAGAGAATAAGGATTCTTTGGTGGATTTTATTGTGCGCGGTGTCACCCTGCACGCAAATTCATTTATTTCAAATCGGACCGCAAATGCTCAGGGGCTTTAGGGGTTATTGTGGAGGAACATATGTGTGTGGATATTGGTGAGGGGGTGCCTGTTTAGACGCTCCAATATGGGACAATTGGTGTGTATCGAAAATTACAGCATTCAGACACACATATATGGCCATCTTATGTGAGGAGAGGTGCACCGCCTGGGGGTTCATGGATATAGGTGGAGGAGGGGATATTAAACCTTATAGAGTTGACCAGATAATAAGAATATATATAAGTATATTCCTCTTATGTGGTGACCTCTTTCTATATAGTGGAAATTAATGCACATTCTGTAAAGGCAGTCACTTTGGAGGGGCGTATATATATTTTTATTTTTATTTTTTTACAATAATGAAACTAATATGTTTCAAGTTGCAGGCTTACAAGCCTAGTCGCAATTCACAGTATGTAAGGCTTTACCATTTTAGCTCACTATGTGTGTGTGCGTGTGCGTGTGTGTGTGCTTGAGCACACATAGGTGTACAGTTTGATAGGAGGGCGGTTTTAGCGCTGGGGGAGCCTTTCATAAACAGGAAGAAAACAGATAAATGGGCAGAGGGAGTCTCTGTGGCAAGAGGCCCAGGGAGAAATCAACCAACAAGTAATAGGGAATCTTCTCTGGGCCGAGGAATACGAGCGGACCAATTTGGGGGGCACACTTTTTTTTGTTT
>JAPMOB010234469.1:0-15226 GCA_029875015.1 Lepomis gibbosus | reverse complement strand
GTTGTTAATGAAATGGACCATGGAGCTGAGGTTAATAAAGTAAACTAGGGATGCAAACTAGTCCTTTTAAGCTAATTAGCCATTTTTTGGATTTTAATGTGCAAATTAAATGCTTAGTAATTATCCAGGGATCCTGTATAGAAAAAATATGATGCATCGATAATTGTTTTATAATCGAATCGCAGCACTCTGAATCGTAATCGAATCGAATCGTGAGGTGCCCAGAGATTCCCACCCCTACTAATTTCCTGGTGTAGATCAAGAGATGACCTGAAAGGACACACAAGTATGGAAAATATAGCGGTAATCTATCCATCGCCAACCGCTTGTCCTGCGTACAGGGTCACGAGGGGCTTGAGCCAATGCCAGCTGACATCGGGCAAAAGGTGGGGTACACCCTGAACAGGTTGCCAACCCATCGCAGGGCCACACATAGACAAATAACCAGTCACACTCACACTCACACCTAAGGACAATTTAGAGTCGCCAATCAAGCATGTCTTTGGACAGTGTGAGGAAGCCGGAACACCCGGAGAGAACCCACGCAGACATGGGGAGAACATGCAAACCATAGAAGGCTGCGACCTTCTTGCTGTGAGGCCACAGCGCTATCCACCTGACCACCGTGGCGCCCAAATATAGTTGTAATTTCATATTTAATTTGATCTAAGTGTATGTTAAGTAAATACAATATTGCTTATGTGATAGACAGGCACTGTTTTTTTACATGCCAGAAGAAATACAGCACAATTATAAAGTATTCAAAATTACTAACTTGTAAAACTATCTCAAACAAAATTCCATCATGTTAATTTAAAACCTAATCAGATTTTTTCCCTGTTTTGGGGGAGTTTTTCCTTATCCGAATCTAGGGTCTAAGGACAGAGAGTGTTGTATGCTGTACAGATTGTAAACCTTGAGCTAATATGTGATTTGTGATATTGGGCTAAAGAAATAAAACTCACTTGATTATGATTAATTAATAACAAAAGAAATGAAACACCTGCAAAATAGGTAAGTCTCAGCTGTACATTGTGTTTAGTGCTAATTACAAATTGTTAACATGCTAACATGCTAAACTAAGAGGGTTGAAATAGTAAATACATCTGCTGAACATTAGCCTGTGAGCTTTACGTCAACAGAAGTGTCAAGGGAGTCATAGCAGGTTCAAATCTTTTGTTTTGCTTTTAGTGGTAAGGCGACCATGTATGTTTGTCTTTTGATCACAGATTGTGCCTTTTAAATTGGTAATCAGTGAGACCATTGTGTTGTATGTCGCTGTTGCTGCTTTGGTGTCTCTGAGTTTAGTTTGTCCAACATTTTTTCCCACGTGCGTCCTGCCAAAGACACAACATGCTTCGTTTTCTGTTTGTCTAACAATTTTTCTTTAGAAAAACCAAGCGACCACTGGGCGTCTCCATGGAACAATATAGTAAAAGCTTCCACCCACTGGCTGCAGGTTGAATCATCTTCTGTTATACAAGCAGCAAAGTGAACAAATGTTGCAGATTAGTACTCCAGAGAATTCTTCAAATACAAACTGTTGTGTATTAAAAACTTTTGAGAACCATTTCATGACATTTTCTACTAACACACCTTAAGAAACCTTCTTGTGCCTCCCGCTGTGATGAGGCCCATTTTCTTCTTAGTCTTTTATCTTCTGTTGTGGCACCGTGTCACTCTTGTTCTTTCTTATTAAAGATGAAATAGCGCCAACAGGCTGTTGCTGTGTCTTCTAAACAGCTGTATGTCTGAATTGAAATCTACAATCACAGATAAAGCTGGATGCTTATTTTATGTTTCCGTGCTGTGCTCACTCTACCAGGATCCTGTCGTAATGCTGTTATATTTTCAGTGATGAACAGCTGCTGCACATCAATCTTAAGATAATAGTCTTTCTTTTGTATGTACACTTCACTCTAGTTCTTTGCCGGTACTCTTTGCTCTTCTTTTTTTAAGTGAGGAAATGAATAGTTGTGGATGTTTAATGCATTCGTGTTCCCTGTAAATTGACTTTTAATATTTAAAAGATTAAAATCCAGAGGAACCATCTATAATTCAAAGAAGCATTAGGCAAACAACACACAAACACTGAGATCAAGAGAAAGACTGCTCGGTAGGGCACAAGAGACACAATTAATGATAGGAGGAAGCAGCTGCTTTGAAGGAGAGAGGAAAAAAAACTAAAACACGACAAACTACAGAAATGTTTGAGTGGGAAAGAAAAATGATCGGGTAAATCCTCTCTTGCTGCTATTGTTAGTTTAATTGAATTTTGCTTGGTTAATTTATAACAATATACAGAGCATATTTCATCTGCTGTGTATGTGAATGAGCTGCTTCCTTGTCTTTAAAAAGAGCCTGTATCAGGTTACATCCTTCATTTGAGCCCAGCTCTGCGCTCTGATGGACACAATTAGATGTCCATAACGTGTTTTTATTTCTTTGTGTTAGTGGTGGTGTTGCAGACCGCTTGTTTGCTTATAGCAGAAACAGGTGTGCATTGTTGTATCCTCTAATTAGCGACTGGGCTTTGTCAAGTGTTTAAAAGATGGGTCAAAGTGTTTTACAGCAGCTGTTATTATTAAAGCTTGGTTGTTCATCGCTGACTTTGGATATCATTAGTAGCATAAGTATCTGAAGTAAATATTTTGTTTGTTATTGTGTAGTCCTGTTGAATGCTTGCACCTGTTAAACACACCACTGTGATTTCCTGAGCAGTTTCCAGTTTAGGTAAGGTGGAGAAGGTAAAATGCCGCTCGCTGATCTGTTGGCTGGTTGCAGATTTCACTGAGATTTACACAAACACTTGGTTAGTTAAACATTCATTGGCAGTTAGGTCCCTATGATTTCCGTGATACAGAAAATATGGGCAGAATCGTGGAATTTAAGAATATAAAAATGGAATAAACTGTAAAGGGCAGAATTTTTTGGAATCTGCCAAGATGTGGAAGCACATAGTATAGTATAAAAATTGGCGCTTTCCCCTAACATTGTGTTTTTTTTCTCAGCACTTAAGCCATACAAATATGTTGCTGTGTTTTGGTATCATTTATGTTTGCTGCTGCAGTCCTCGGCTCTCTGTTACTGGTTTAAGTACCAGATGTGCTCACGTGGTCAGATCTGCTTGGGGTCCCGTGCCTGCCGGTAATATCACAATATGGCAACGCCACGTGGAGCCCCATTGTGCCTCATATACAGTATCACATCTGCTTGGCATCTCTATTTATCGATTGATATTTTTGCTTTTATTTCATATCTGCTTCATGTCAATATAGCTACAACCTACAAACACACGTTAGCTTAACTTGATCGGCAGTAATGTTAATTCACAGAATCGTGGCCCTTTTGCTCTCAGGGGTTTTACAGCTTATGGTCAGGCTATGGTAAGTTCCATTATAGAAGTAAAGCTGTATTTCACTGTATAAGTTCTCCCTGAGTCATTAAATAATGGTAGGTGGACTGAGCCCTGATTGCTTTTTCCTGCTTTTTCCAGTCTTCATACTAAACTCAGCTATCATCTCCAGATACATATTTAATGCACACAAGAGATTGATATCAATTTTCTCTGAACTCTCTGAAAGAAAGCAAATGTGTATCTCCCAAAATGTTTCCTTTCACTACATATGTAATAAATCTGTAACACAGCTATTACATGTGTTCTTGTTCTTCTTGTGTGTGACAACTGCGTAACTTCAGTGTTTTCACTGTGTTTTCTGCGCGCTGAGAGAATGATTAGATCTCAGGCTGATGAAACCATTTTTAAGCTCCACTGAACATACTCAAAAAGATCTTAGTCCTTAAAAACTTGACACTTTAGAGACATGAAAGTTTCACCAATCAGAAGCTCCAGTTTTAATGTCGCTTTCACAGCATATTTGCTCAACAATACATCTTCCCACTTTCCAAATTCAATCGACTGGAGTTGACAGGCAGTGAAAAACTCTTGATGTGTGGAGCCACTGTCAGTCTTCGTCAGCTCAATCATACCAGTGAAGTCAGTGATGTAAGAGGACATTACAGTTTGCCAATGGACTATTGATGGGCATGTTGATGTGTTAATGCGGCTGGCCTTTGGGGTGGCACGCTCATGTTTTTGTTTCATTTTTCTGCACGCACTTTCAAACTAATTTAAAAAGACAGATGGCTGTGCTTATTAAGCAGCATCTAGAGAGACAATTAGAGAGAAGTAAGGGCTACATGCAGAAGCTACTGTAGTGAGTCCTGCACCTATTGGGAATCAATGACCTCCTCACAATGATTTCAACTTGTTGTAACAAACTGCATTGATTCTTGACATCCAGCAGACATCATTGTTTTGTTATGTCGAAATTATTTCCTCTTTCGGAGACATTAAGGCGCTTAAGGAGAGCCATTAATCAGATCTTCAGACTTACTGTCGATGTGGCCATGAAATATCCATCAAAAAGGGAACTCTGGACTTTTTTTTTTTTTTACTGCAGCTGGATATATGATGGGGATCAAGTAAACATAATGAAAGCCTGGAAAAGTAACTCAGCACTTTCTGTCACCCCAAGGCCACCACACTGCGTACTGTGCGAGCAGCTTCAGCAGAAAGAACTGCTGCGACAATGAGTGATATGTTGAAATACAATACATCAGCTCAAAAAAGGCTTTTTATGCTGTGGTGCCTTTCAGTTACAATTACTGCTGCATGCTACAACTTTGATTTAGTACGTCCTGAAAAAAGAGCATAGCCACATATGTTATATACATTCACTGTAGCTCTGCCACAATAATTATGAATAGCTGTGTATTTTGACTGGAGGCTCATTTCTTTATCACTCACCTTCTAGTCTCTCAGGGAAGTTTCAGATCTCGTTAGATCATCTCACTTTGTTTCCTGGATTCAATCTCATGAGAAAAGAAGTAACAACCGACAGCATTACACAGAAGGTAGGACTCACTTCAACAAGACTGGTTTTCCTTTTACAAACAATCAGGGAGGGACAGTAGAAAACTCATTGCTACAATGTTGTGATTGCTTCTTTGTGGACAGAATTTGCTGGAAAACCAAGTCAAATGATTGCTGATTGATAAATCCATTACTCCATAACTTGTTTATTATGTGCCACATTTTTTTCCCCAGTGAGAAACAGCAGCTAGTAGCAGTGAATGTAAACCCAGACTACACATAGTCAGACCAGTCTGTGTGCAAACCATGAACATGGATTAGAAGCAAAGAAGCCTCCTCATTCTGAATATTATATTAACTCAAATTACATTTTTACAGGAAAATGTCACTACCATATTTAAGTATTATTTATCAGCTAAAGGGGGTAATGAAACAGGACTCTACACATTTTTTTGTGTTAATTTTCCAAAAAGTCTAATTGCGATACATTTTCCTATCCATCAGCTATCATTAAGTCCACATGTAAACTCTAAATGTACATCAAAATGATCACCAAAACCTTGATCAGAGGGCCTTTTTAAACATTTGTGTGAGCTGTCTTACTTTAAAATGTGTTTCTTCCTCACCGGTTTCTGTGCAGAACTATCCTCCACCTTATTAAAATCCAGGATTTTGACCAGATTTCTAGATGCTAATGTATAATAAAGAGATAACAAGGAAGAACTTATACAAGAGATATTTAACATTTTTCATGAATTGTGCAGTTTGTGGCACAACGCAACTTCTCATGTTGATTTTTGGATTACCTCTCACTAATTATAGTTTGTTTTCTACCCTTTGATGAAATTGCTGGAAAACCCATCTATAGACATTTACAGTTTTTAGGGGACATCATTACTCACATGGATGTGTAAGTCCATTTGCTCATGAAGCACTCTCATTAAGCACCAGATGGATTTTGTCTCATAGGAGAGGAATAATTAAGTTGAAATCAATACAAGAATTACAGAGGTGAAACTAGAACCTACAGTACATTAGCTGTAAAGTATTCCCACTGCAAAAATCCTTATCTCCACTCTGTGACGACCCTGTAGGGAAATTGACTTCATCCTCAGAGAGGCATAATCTCAAATATAATTCTCCACCTTAAATGTGGCTATTACAGGCGAGAGCTAGAGTTATCAATAAAGGCTGTGAAAATAATTGACCGGAGTCTCTGATATTCTACCACTTGAGAGGTATACTGACACTGCAAAAACAACTGCAGTGAGTTAAAACAAAAAACAAACAAAGTAGTCAGTTTTGGCATTTGACATGACAGAGACAAAGAGAACAAAGAGACTGGAGAGGGATTGAAGGGTAAGCTTCAGCTTTTTTACAGCTCACTCTAAGAGAAAATGTTATCTTAGGAGATGTGCTCACCTTACAGCTAAGACTTTTGTAGTGAATGATTTAATAGCTTCGACCACAGTTTTAGTACCATCTGGCTCATGTATCTCAGGTGTATCAGATGTGAAATAATGTTAGTTTTTATAATTAAAGCAGAAAACGGAGATGTACTGGATAAGTACATTAAAGTGGCTATAATGAGTATTTAAAGCTGTACTGGTCTCTGTACATCAGGAGGCAGAGTCAGTCGGATAAAAGACAAGACACTGAATAGAAGACAACAACTGCAACCTTTTTAGAGATGTACACAAAGTTTTTGGTGACTTCTATCCAAACACAAGCCTCCTAGAAGATAACACAGAGAATAACTAGCTATTTGCAAAATGTAATTAACTATTGCAAGTGGTTATTTGATTATCAAATAACTTTTATCTGGTTAAATGTATGCATTTGCAGAGTGCAGGATATTACAGAAACAGCAAAGAGATTATAGACAGTAACAGTAAATGCTGTTTTTGACTTTTAGTCTAAGAAATGGCAGAACAATTCAAGCAGGGGCATGGAAAGGGAAGTTGCAAAATGTTTATCTCACCTTGTCTTTGAAGTCAGTTGGCAACAAAACAGTCTTAAACTCATTCTGTCCCCATCCATGCTGAAATTATGGCTGCACCTCTCACTGTCATTATGAAAATTTAGTCAAACATATTGAGGCTATCATAACTGATGGACCATTGAGGAGAGCAGATTCAGTTCCTAGCAATAATACATGAAAGCAGGTGCATCCTGTCATCAAACTGCAGAACATAATAAAGTAAGCTAAATAAAAGCCAAGTCTATCGACCTGCTGCAAACTTTGTGTTAATCAGCCAACACTGAAATGTTGTAATACTGGTATGCCAAGAAAGTTAAAAAGTACTACAAGAGAGAAAATAAAATGACACTATAGCTTTGGCTCACAGTACTTGTCACAACTGACATCCATGATGTCTGTGCTGCTGTTCAACAAGTTAAATTTTAGGGGTGTCATCCTTGGCAGGTAAAGGCGATACTGATTATGATTCAGGAGTAGCAAACACCCAAATCCCTTTACAGCCCCAGCAAGCGGATTCACTGTCAAGGTCCGGCGGTGACAACAAGACTAATTACTCCATAATGGGAATCATCCCTCTCTATCAACCCAAGACATGAGTCCTGGATTGCTGAGAACTGGCTGTGTGATTACAATGTGGCCTCAAAAGGGCCGGCCATACATACAGATTAACTGTGGTCCAATCCATCAAAACACAAAGCAGGTTGTTACTGCTGTGAGTTAGTAGGCAGTTCCATCCAAATGTCCCCTTGGACAATTTTGTCTGGTCTGGCTTTGTTTTCTTGAGGGTATATGAAATGGGCGCGTTCATATGGCGATACATATTCAACAGCCTTTAAATCGTCTGCTGTCTGAAAAGTAGATGAGAAAGTGTTAGGGGCTCTTTCACTATTTTTCTATGTGTTTATTTATGTACAGTAGGGTTATCTGCATCTGTTTGTCTTGTTTCATGTGGCTATAAATCAAAATATACAAAAGACATTTTCAGTGTAGCTTACAGCGACTAGGCGACTTTTAAATGAGCTAATATTTTGTCAAAAAATAAAAAAATCTCTGGAGTATACAAGTTTACTTGATTTGAAACACTTCTACAAACATCTGTCAGACATTCACATCAGCTGGAGAATATGCAGGTGTTCCAAAGGACCTGCAGATCAATAAAAACAAGTGCATTCTTGTGGAAATTGGATTTTCATTCTGTATAATTTCAGCCTGCATTTCCCAAGATAAAAGAAACAACACCAAACAATACCACATCTGAATAAATTTACCTTTTGAGATCCTTTGAAGTTCGGCAGAAAGAATATTATTAAATCACTTCATAAAAAGAGAGTCTCGGCCTCTCATTCTTCCTGCACTGGCCTTACAGCCTCACAGCAAACACTTAAATCTTTTTCCAAAATCAATTTCTCCTCTCAACAGAATTCTCCTCAAGAGTTGCTCTCATCGCATTTTAAAGCAGTTTATGTATTACCCAGTGTCAGCTGACAGCTGGCATGAGGTGTAGAGTGACATTTGAGAGTAGATAGACAGCCTCCGTCGACGGTCGCGATGCATGAGAGACAAATGTGACGCGCAGTGAGGCAGAGAACGAATCGGGCCCGTGATTGATACAGGTGCCACTGCGAGAGGTCAGAGCCATGCCTCAAAAAACGGGGCCATCGATTCTCCTGCCCTTTAAACAAACAAAGGGACACCTCTGCACCGTCCCTCCGCTGTGCTGTTATAGGCTCCGACTTCTTCCAGCCCCGGCAAAATAACTCCTCGCATCAGCATACAGCTCAATGTTCAGCTGTGATCAAACAAGGGTGAGTAACAACTACTTTTTTCCCACTATATATCTCAGTATTTTTGCATTGTCCCGCACTCCTGCAGAGCTGAAACCCACTTGTGCCTCACTTGGGGTGAAAAACGATAAACAATTTTTTAGCTTTAATGCTTTTCCTCTGTCTCCATTTGCCTCATGTCTTTTTCCTGATAGAACGCTGTTGAAAGTTGCTGGGGCATTGCCGAACTCTATTTCCCTCCTGCTAAGGCAGAAGTTTAGAGGCTCTCATTAATAAGAGAGGACTGTAAGGAAACCAGCATGAAGAGCAGGGCGGCCTTCCCCTGATTCCCACTGCCTAATCTGAGGTGAGAGAAGCCACAGTAAACACAAGAGTAAGTGGAAAATATATCTCCATGCCCTGCTCAGTCTCTTGGTGGGCTTGTGAAGTGAAATGAGGCCTATCATTTATCACGTGTGCCACTGGTGCGATCCAAAAGAACCCATGTGTGGAGTGCCGGACACATGTTTTGCAAGGTGATTATCTCTATAAATGCAGAGAGAACCGAGTGTGCGCGGAGCAGTTGGTGGCCAGCAGTAAAGGTCAGCCTTTAAGAGCGAGTGCGAGAGGTCTTTGCCACTTCAAACGTCCGGTTTCACAATATGCACACGGTTCTGTTTTACGTCCACATCTCCCTGCGGTTCGTCTGGCATATGTTGGTGCTAGATAGCTTTAAATAAAAAGACTGCAATCATCGTTTTTCTTCCTCTCTGCTGACCACTCCAGACAATCTCATATCAGAAATATGCCTTTGTTGTAGACATGATGTTGCCATATGAAAGTATTTTTGATCAACTGGGCTTTTTCACCAAAGCTACAGTCTGCTCCTGTGGGAATGTATTTCAAAGATTTGTTGCATTAATATTTTATTTTTCTTCTCTTTGTTAGTGTTTTAAGTATATTGTGCTACAGCCTTTCTCCTGCATAGCTTTCATGTCTTCCTTTGTGTAAATTTTTAATTGAACAGGATTGTCACCTAAAATGTCAGACACAACATGATGTTTAGTTTTTATACTACCTTTTTAGTATAGATCAGCAAGCTGATACTGTGGGCCAGTGAGTATCAGCACATCAAGCAAAGCGTTAGTTCAGGCAGGCAACTAAGTTAAACTCAGCTCACAATCCCAGCACATCAGCCATCTTAAGCCAGCCAAACCAGCTGACAGCTCAGCTGATTCCTCCCTTAGCATGGCAAATTCCATACAAGGCACCTTTATAAGCTGCTGTAGCCTTCCTGCCTACCTTTGCTGCATGTCGCTGTTTACTTTGCAATGACTCCCAGTCTGTTTTCCGCCGCCACAGTCCCATGTTACATTCGGTAACAATCCCAGCTCGTTGTTGGTGCATGCAAAAAAAAAAATCTGGTCTGATTCTTCGTCTGCATTTCTTTAGTGTTTCGCCAAATCTTCTGTAACTACGGATTAGACAATCTGCTTCATGTTTACACTGGCATGGGTATGCCCAGTGCACCTGAACAGCCAATAGATGTGCGTTTTCAGTTGTTTTAATGTAGATGGAGATCAACTCTGATACGCAGCTAAAATGCTGGTGTGGATGGAGATCGTATTCGTTTTAATTCTTCGTTTGTAAACTAAAACGGAGCAATGTGGATGGGGCCTAAATTGCTTCTGATGGCTGTTCCATCGGTGTGGGAATGTGTATGAATGTGTATTTCTGTTCTGATGGCAGATGGCACCTTGGCGTCATATGAATGTAGGCTGAATGTGATGTAATGTAAAAGCTCTTTGAGTGGTCAGAAAGACTAGAAAGATTTTGTTTTTGTTTGTAGTTGGTGCTGAGCAGAACAGCATTACAAATGATCAAAAAGGGTAGTGTTAACTGAAGATTGTTGTTGAAATGTAATATGTCCTGTCTCAGTACAAATCTTTGTGACAACTCATTACAAAACAAGTTTGAGGAACCTGGCGTTTTAATTGTTCATGTGAAGAAGGAGTTTTGGTCTGATATAGTTATCTGAGTTTTTCCTCTGTAACTCAAATGTTGATGTCGTCATCGGCTTCAAAAATCAGTCAACCTCTAATACAGAAAACTAAACGACAGAAATCCAATCCATAAACATTCACTCCATACTAAATATAAATGCGCACTAATGGTTTGAACAGAGGGCATTTGATGGTATTTAATGTAATAGATTGCAGCATTTGATTCTTATTATCCAGCTGGCTGTGGTTTTCCACTCTGGGCAGCACACATTAATTCCCTGTGATTAATTTTGCTGGACTGGACCGGTTTACCAAGGAAATCTAATAAGCGATTTTAAAGGGATGAATGTACCGTTACCTTCGTTGAAATAGTCCATGATTCACTATTCCTCCTTGTACACACTACTATACTCCATATACAAGGAAGGAATTTAACACAGGCTTTGATAAACATATAGGCTGCTCTTACTATCATGTGGATCTTCCAGGATTTAATGGAAGGGATTACCACATTTTGCTCTCCACAGAAGTTCCTCAAGCATTTTTTTTTTGCATTTGATTAAACGGTTTACAGAGCAATACATCTATTCAACCACAATTAACATACAACAAACTGACATCTGTAACTTAACCCCCCCCCCCAAAAAAAAACAACAACATCTGAGCAAGCAAGTAGTGCAGGAAGTAACTGAGCTGTGTTTCTGAGCGTGTTGTAGAAAACAGAGGCGAGCTCTCAGCGGGGAGTCCACCGGAGTGATGTAAGACACAGGTGTATACAGTGAGTGGAAAGGTCATCATTGAGAGACCCATTAATCGTTCTGACACTCCAACACTCAGGCACATGTTTCTAATCAGCTCGGGTTCAAATAATATTATGGTTGAAGAATTCACCGCCACAGTCATTAGCCGTTATCAAAGACTAACTTTACTGAGGTGAGACTCAGGGGGCTTACGGGTTTAAAATCATTCTGAACGCGAAGCATGAAGAGTAATTATGTATGTTCTACGTGAGTGGTTCAGAGAGGTGGTATGCTTTCCGCTTTTCCACTCAAACATGGTTATATTTTCTACAGGCTGATCAAATGTTTTAGTTAAAATGTCACCTCACAGAGGTAAATGTTCTCCAGCATGTTTTTACTCTCCTCTCTCACACATCTCGTTCCATAGCTCCTTCCAGCTGGATCAAAACTCTTACAAACACTTAAGCCAACCACAACTACAAGTCCAAAGCCTAAAAAGTTAGTTTATTTGTATCCCTTCCTACTCACCACGCGACAAGCAATTATTCCACTCCATATATCTCACAGACGACTGTTTGGATACCCATTCTGCACCGGGGGGATGAGCTTGGCAGCAGTGCATTGACAGTCATTTCCACAATGGACTCCCTCTTTTCAAATAACTCCAGCCAGTAACTCCAGTTCTTTGGGAACAGCTAAACCAGCCATAAAAAAAACCTTAAATCCTGGAGCTAAAACAAGGATTCAGCGCTAAAAGAGATAGGTTTTTTTGTTGTTGTCTTTTTGTCATGGGGACGGTTTATTGTGAGATAGAGGAAGTGAGGTTGTCTCAAAGGGAACCTGTACTTCCTGTGTGTGCTGGTCTCTGAGGTTAATTATTACAGTACAGACAGTAATTTGCTCTTTGTATTGGTACTTATCTCCCCTCACAGCTGGTGTGTTTTGCCGAGTGGACTGCCATTAATCAAACCTTTCTCCTGCAGGAAGTTGGACTATCCATCACCCCTCCTCCTCCCTCTACCCCCTCTCCTACCTCTCCCGTCCCACCAGGCACTAAACCTTTTCATTTTACATGCCCAACTGCAGCCTTGAATACCATTTCTGCATTTTCTTGCAGTGATGGGTTGAGTGAATCATGTGCGCAAATTGGAGCATTTTACAGGAAATGGGTGTGATTGGTTGAAATGGGCTGTTTGTCAGTCACTCTGGAAGACTGGGTAAGGGAGCGCAATCATTTTACATCCACTCGACTGACACTGAAATACCTTTTCACAGTCTACACTATTAATCATTGAGCTGTTAAACTTTGCTTCATTCTGCTTGTCAGACTACTCACAGGCCGTGAATTGAAAGAGGACATAAACACTGTTGAACGTCCTTTTCTGTAATTACAGTGAGGCTAAAAGGCAGTTTCAGCTACAGCTGAGTAGGCCTGGGCGATATGGACCATAAATCATATGCCAGTATTTTAACTGGCATATGACACTGCTATGTGTTCCACAATGCAAAGTATCTAATATTTGGAGAATCATTTGATGTTGATTTGGTTTGATTAACGTTTGTTCTTCTGCGTCTTCATGTTGGTACAAAAGATAAAAGTATATTGGCTTCTTGTGTACTAACTGCAAAAACGCTTAAGTATATGTTAATTAAAGCAATGCCTCACATCTCTTCTCTCATTTAAATCTTGTAACTACAGTACAGTAAGATCCAGTAACTACCTAACCTCAGATCTCCCTCATGTAAACACTAATGTTTGCTGAACTGGGTTCATGTAGTATGTACCTTTTTATATGGACTGAGCTGCAAACTGCCCTCAAATTACAGTCTTACATTCCCCTGGGAGATTTTATTATCTGCTGTTTTCTATGATTCTTGTAACCGTTTTTTACTTATTACTGTTGATTCTGTTAATTGATGTTGCTGTGAATGTATCTTGTTCTCAGGTCTCTGTTGGAAAATATACCTTAATCTCAATGAAACTGCCTGATTAAATAGATTTAATTAAGATACACTTTCTGCAGATCTTTCAAATTCAGAAGCCCACCAAGGAACAGATGGGTTGTGCTACTGGGAGGCTTTTAATGTGAACACTGGACTATTGAGTTTCTTTAAACAGTAGCTCAATAGCACTTGAAAAATGGCGATTGAAGCAACAGACAGTAATATGTAGGTGAAAACTCTGTTTTGTTGGAGAGGTAAAACTCAGGCCAGCAAAATGAGGAGTATTACATGATGGTTGTTGTACTGATAAAAGAAGTGCAGGTTTATTAAGACGACAAGTAAACATGGAGGAATTTTTGAATTTCCATTAACGGCAAATTAGAACTGCAGCAGATGAGAAAACAGGGAGGCTTCTTTCAAAGTTAATTAAATGATGTCTTACATAAGCACGCTTCAAATGAAGGTCTGGTTCTCTTTGCAGTTGAAGTAATTAAAGGCCACTATTTGAAAATGTACAGTATATACTCATTATTGAAGACTGTATGGAATTGGGACACAGCTAGTGTTTTGCTCATGTGTACTTTGACGGATAGACCTCCATTCTTGCACATTGGGGACACACAAAGCCTTGTTTCCTTCTACTTCATAAAAAAAGTCACTGGCCTATCCTCACCATCAGCTCTGCTTTGTTCCTCTGCTTGTCTGCAGCTCTGTAGTAGATTTGGAAAACAGTGAGTGATCTCCTAGCCTGTACCTCTAAAGACCCTTCCAAGTCTTTTCTCTGGGATGCAGCTCACAGTCAAACAGAAACAAAATACACACACACACACACAACCCAAGAACCCTCATTAGGTTTATGAGCTGTAACCCCTGCTGCATCATAAATAATCCAATTTACTCAAAACAATGCAAAGTGGAGCCTGCTAGGTTTAATGGTTCCTTGTTTCAGGGTGCAACCAGATAAAGGAAGCCTTGTTTAAAAAAAGATGCAGAAGAATAAATCGAAAAGCACATTTTGGGGTTATGGCACGGAGAGGATTTCAGTAACAGAAGTTCAGCTGCCTGACTCTGCTCTTGCCTCAAACCAAAATGCACTTATTCTATTTTTTGCGTGAGCATAAACCATAAGGGCTCAAGCTGAGTAAAACAATGATTCAAGGTTGCGGGTGATAAATGAGCGTGTCTGCTCTGATAGCAGAAGGTCATGTGCATCGGCCCCCAGTGTGCGTCTGCCATCTAGCACGCAGCAAGGGTGCACTGTTGGCATGCCACGACACGACAACGCTTTTTCCCAGCTTCAGCGATCGCCACGGGCCAATTTCATTGTTTTGTGCATTGAGCTTGAGGCATGCTTAGGATGGGCTCAGGGCCCACGCAATTTAGCTTAACTTGTCCAGCAGATGTTGGATTATTATATTTTGTTTAGCCTTATAGAATGAAATCAGCACCGAATGTGTTGGAGAAAGGCTTTGTGGTGGAGACACGATGCTGGCTGCAAGGATCAAACCAAAGATGTTTTAGTGGAGAGACAGACTGATCAGAAACTGTTATGTTTAATTAAGTGTTATGTACAGAGAGATACTCTGTACTGAAATACCGCAAATACCCACATTAACATATTAAGAGATTGCAGGGTGCTAGATGCACTTTAGCACTTTTTTCCCTCTGCATTCAGAATTAATGAAAGAAAGATGGATGTGTAAATAAATTAACCTTCCTCTCTTGGCAACTTATGCATTTGCTGACTTATAAAATTTGCTGACTTATATATGAAATATATCGATTAACCACAGTGTAACTGAAATAAGTGGATTAATTGATTTTTCAAGAAACAATGCCAAAAACAAACAAACATCAGATTTGATGTTTTTCTCTGCCTTCTAAATATATTTAGGTTTGATACTGTTTGTTGAGTTGAA
>JAPMOB010234464.1:0-19878 GCA_029875015.1 Lepomis gibbosus | reverse complement strand
TATATATATATATAACCTATTACAGCATCGGTCTTTTGTTTTTGTGTGCAAAACCCTAACCCCGTGCAGTTGTTCAACCTGTGCAAGAATTTTTCTTTCACTCATGGGGTGGGGGGACACACGACAAAGTGGACTCTTGCATACTGTAAATTGTGCTCCAATTACAAGGGAAGTTACATAGAGACAATAGAGCTCAGGAAAGGCTGCCTTAAACCTTTGTAGGTATTTGCAAGCGGCGGAGAGGTCTGCAACAACAGAGATGAACTTCTTTTCCCACATGACTTTTGCAACAAGCGCTTCTGCAGGAGACTCAACATGGCAACATCCTGTTGGTCTCCATCTCTACACTGGCTCGGTCCAAAATAAAGAGCTCTCTGGCTAGGAGTCATAGAGTCTTGGCAGACAGTGGACAGAACAACACTACCTGTGAGCAGTATTGCTCATTGTCCTCATTCTTGTAACTGGTAGAGCAGGGTCGTTTATGTCAAAATTGTCCAATGACTTATCATCTCTCATCTCCCTCATAGCATGCAAAGAGGCACTGACTACTTGCCCAGCACAGTACAGGTCAACAGAATGAGCCTGTGTTTGCAGACTTTAGGACACCAAGCAACAAAGAAATTATGCTTTCTCAACATCATCAACAGACCTGATGCCTCTGTGCAGACATCCACAGCTGCTGCACTGTCCAATGAAACATCTGAAAAGATACTGATACTTCATGGTGACTCATGTGGGGTCATAAATTCTACAAGCCGACCAGAGTTCCTCTGTAATCATACTCACAAACCAAATCATATTTGAAAGACTTTCCACATTGCATCTGTCTCTAGTTCTATCTGTCTATCGTTTTTAATGCCAAACCTGCATGATCAGAATTGTTATATTTATTTTGACCTCATGTAATACTGAATTTCCCATTGTGTCAATTAATTTAATGTGGATGTTTTTGGATGTGTATATTGCATTTTAGGAACACTTTTGGTAATTTCATTAGTTTTTGCGTTCTTTGCCAGAGTGCATAGACATGCAGAGAAATCCAGTTAATCAAGTGGGCCATAAAGAGGAAGCTCATTGACTGCAAAGACCTTCAATACTTCTCTACAATTTTTTTTAATTTAGCACTTATTTTTTCTATCTATATGGGCCCTAGGAGATTACAACACCAAGCTACAGCACTTTTCAAATGGCAGTGACTAGATGCAGGCGTGTTAAATGCCTTGTCTTTCTCCAATGCAGTTTCCAAATTATTAAAATGGTCATATTATGCTCATTTTCAGGTTCATATGTGTATTTAGAGCTTGTACCAGAGGTACCAAGGTTTACATGGTTTACTTTTCAAAAAACACAATATTTTTATTCTACTGCACATTGCTGCAGTTCCTCTTTTCACCATGTGTGTTGAACACTCCGCTTTATCCACAGAGTGAAGCAGCTCACTTCTATATCATCTTTGAGTTGCATAGTTGCTATAGCCTACCTAGTAAAGGACTACTAGCCAATCAGAAACAGAGTAGAAGGGCTTCTATTCATGTTCCTGAACCAGCTTGCAACCTAGACTGGAGCGAGAAATTTCAGAGTGTTAAGTTATTCATTTGTAACAGACTGATCTTGCATATATAACATTTTAACTGTGCATGGTCTCTACATCACAGTAACAACATTAACTGTCTAACATTTGGTAGTGAGGTTTGGACGTGTTGTCACTGTGTTTTTGAGGGGGTGTCTGACTAGCCACAACATGAGCATTATGATGTGTGTTACTTTGTGACGCAGATCGGTGCTTGAAGTGGACAAAAATTTATATCAGCACTCCAGGTGCCAGGTGACAATTCAAACTATATAAAATATGTCCCGCCCCATCCAGGCTGTGATTGGTTGGTTCATGACAAGTGACTCTGATGAGCTACATTCAGCACACGGCTGTTTGAAAGGCACCCGAGCATCTCTTCTCCCTTGTCTCTCTCCGCCGACAGAGTTTAGCAGGAAGGCGAGAGTGGGAACAGGTAAGCATCACATAGCCCCCAGAGAACCTAATATAAAGAGGGCAAAGTAGAGTACCGGCAGCTTGGGAGAAGTCCAGGTACGCAAGAAAATGTCCCGGTACGTTTTCTGTGGAAGATCGTAACTCTAGGCTGGTAACCAGAGTATAAGCACCTGAGTACTGACGAAGTGAAATGATAATGAAGTAACTGCTCTCCCCCCTACGTATCCATTTCTTATGTGACCTCACCCCCATGCCTAGAATCAGGCCCGACACACAGCAAAATGTTCATGTGCCCCATCATACAAATGTAAAATCATAAACTGACAAAAGGCTTCAGTGAGCAGTAAAGATGTCTGAATATCTGCTCCCTCTATATAGTCTGTAGTCCAAATAACAAACATAAACACTTGGTACCAGTACAATATTAGGCTACAAGAATGTGTGCTGATATATAGTTATATTGTTTGTCACAGGGCCCACAGGGTGTTGTTTATCCCAAATATCAAGCTTTTCATATTGCTTTGAGCAGTAATTGTAACTGTTAGTGTTATTAGCTTATTTATGAAACTGCCACATAGTTAAAATGTCTTCCCCAACCACAAAGTGTTCCACTGAAAGCAATCAAACTAACTAAAGAAATAATACTGAGAAAGGTGTTTTTTATTTGATGTTTTTTATTTTATTGGGACAAAAATATAATGGAAACAATTTGAAGCTGATGATACACAGACAAAACCCTCCAGCACTGCCGCCAGCCGTTCAAAACATAGTCGGACTTGCTACTAGCAAGATTGCTCAGCAACATTGCTCAAAAAGTTTCCCCGTGTATCATCAGCTTTACACTGGCAACTCCTGCAACTTTACAGCCTTCAAACTGGACCAGAGAAATGTATAAATGACGATGATAAATGTATATAATGTACCTAACACCACAATAATGACTCTGTTTCAAGATACAGCAATAGTGGTCTCAATAGCAATAATATTGACAGATAGCTGTTTGCAAGTACACTGGTCAAACTCTTCCACCTATGCTCAGAAAGGCCCATTAATACTGTATATGGAAGTCAACTAGAAAAAAGGAGAGAATAGACAAAGGATATAGGATATAAGGATATAGTATGATCAATAATATAGCTCATATTGTCTGGTCTTTTTATCACATTCCCTGTATTTTGAGATGAGATCACATGGGCTGCAAACATCCCTCCGAGTCTAATTTGGCAGGTTACATTTTTAGTCTAATGCTATGTCAATTGGAGTTTGGGTCCAAGATGCCAAACGAGCAATTTGAAGGTAACTATATTTAGTTGGTCCACCCAAATGAGCCAAATAACTCTGCTATTTGTTTAGCAAAGGCAATAATCTTTTATTTTTCAAGTTCCACAAATATCCCTTGTTATTTCTGTTCTTTATGTATTTTCCTGTTTCCTTTTCCTGCAATTCTTCATAGCTCATTTCATGTCTTACTGTCAGTGCAGTAATATGTATTTGTTTTTGGCTTTTTGTTTGTTTGTTTGTCATCTAAGGCTGGAAATTTGTGAAGTTACTGTAGCCAGATATAGGCTAGAAATCTAGATATATCATATATGTTCTTTCTCTCGCTCTTCCTTTTCCTGCTTCCAACTCAGTCAGCTAACTAAAGTGTAATTTATGCTTCTGCGTCAAATTGGCGGTGTAGGTGACAGCGTAGGCTACGAGGCTACGCAGAGGCTATGCCGTCGCCTGACGTGCACCTCCTCAAAAATGTAACTACATTACATCAAGTCGATGTGGACCGTAAGCACTGTTATTGGTCGGCATGGGTAGCGTCGCAATGCCTCCGAGCTGACCGGAAGTACCCTGTGCTTTGAAGTTACTTTTACTAGTGGCCAAAATGGCTGCTGTAACACAGTGAATCAATATATTTGACAGTCAATGCCCGAGCAAAACGACTTGTTTTGCTATCAGAATGTGATCCATTCGTTCGGTAACATTTGAAAAGGCACCAGCCGCACGTATACAATTTTACCCCCATTTACGTTAGCGGGAGCGCTAAGCCGGAAGTTAGCCTGCTCGGCCGGCAAAAGTCAACACAGTGGACGAGTAGCGTTTGGCTGTGTAATTGCAGAATGATGGACACACCTACGCACAAGTATAAATGCATGGCTACGTGCGTAGCCTACGGCGTAGGTACGCACGTAGACCCTACGCAGGAGTAGAAATGGGCCTTAAGGGCATTTACACTTTTTAGCCACAACCTGTCTGAGCCAATCATCTCATTGCTGTCAAACTTTAAAACTCTTCCTCTGTCTGCTGCTGTCAGGAATCAGCTGTCATTTCAGTGTCAGATTGATGCAAATAGCAACATTCTCCTCATCTTTTTTGAAGTATCTTCATAGTGTTAGCAAAGCTGATGTCTGACTCCGACAGCGAGACTCTCCTGGAGGATCCCAACCTCAACAGCCATATTCTGCTGGATCACGTTCAACCTCATCGGGTGGTCAGCGCAGGAGAGCCGGTATGGCTCTGCATGGTGGCTCCCCTACAGATGAGTCTGATTTCTTTCTATCTGAGCTTTAAAATCTCGGCAGGCGTCCAGCTCAAGGCCTCCGTCTCTCATCATCAGCAACCTTTGCCGCCACCCAGACCTCCCTGTTGCAGCCTGACTCCATGTTGAATCAGCCCTAAACATTCGATCATCAGTGCTGCCATGGCCCCTCCACTATGTAAACCATACCTACCTTGCTGTCTCGCAGAAAATATATCCACTCATCTCAGGTGAAACATCCACCAATGTAAAGACATTCAGTGAGTCTTATTCAAAAAAGTCTGCAGCTACATGATTAAACAAAGACCTATCCATAAGTTTATAGTAACCTTTGGTATCTACCATGACTCGGCTCTTATTTGGCACTGGTTGTGGAGTTGAATCTCAAATATGAAAAAAACATTTTACCTGCAGAAAATAGCCTAGGTCACACCGCTTCCCTGTCCCCCACAGTACCATTTCAGACTCTGCTCTCCGGGGCCTCATCTCTGACTCACTTGCAGCCTCTCTTTCTCTCCAGTCTCTCGATGATGATGTTGGGGGGGACAGGTACAATCTTACAAACACGGCAATCTGCAATCATTTTAACAAAATTGTTTGTTCTTACCCCAACTGCATTTTTCTGCAGTTGGGGCAGTTCTTAGTCAGTCTGCCCCCAGCACCAGCGATTCCATCCATCTCTCTCTCTCTCACACACACACACACACACACACCACAAAGTGTCCCTTCATAAATCATAAAACATTATTCTAGTACATTTTTTTTACATTTATCTTTTATATCATTTAGACATAAAACATGCTACAACATAATGCCAATAAGGAAGATTGGTCATATAGAAAATGTCTTGCAAATTTGGGAACACTCATTCTGTTGTGGTACTGTCTAAAGGTTCAATAGGTAACTAATGCTGAAACTGTCACTATATCCTGACAGTAGTACATTACACTGCTGCTTGCGAATGCTCTCACTCAGACAGGTCAGTATGCCTAGCTTGCGGCTTCAGAACATTAGCGAACATGACGGCTGAGAAACAACCACCAGCAATGAAAGAACCGCCTGTCCCACAGTGTATAGTACAGAACACGTGTGAACTCTTGGCTCTATATGGATTTTCGGGTTCATTATGTTCGCATGGCACTTGTATCGATGAATGGAAAAGAGGTGTGATGACAAACAGTGGGGAATAACATTTTAGGCCAGTGGTATACTAGCCTCTCTACCCGCTGTTAGATGTTTTCGCAGCTGCCTCTGAAGCCTTTGCTGCCTCTGAAGTCTTTGAGAAAGCGGGTTGAAGCGAGAGGGGATGGAGTCTTGGCGTGGCTCTCGCCGTGGAGAGCGAGCCCTACGTGGGATGAGGTTTCGCGGGGCAACTGTCTCCTTCTTGTGGGCTTAGTGGGCGGGGCTTAGTGGGGTGACATGAGCAGTAGAGAGACACATGCAAGACTTTGCATTCTATGTTCAGTTGTTACCGATTTCTGCTTTAATAGTGCTGCTATGAAAGTGCAATGTCAGCATTACTTTTATGATTAAATTGTTTTAACAAATACCATATTTAAAAAGCATTAATGATATGTGTAAATTAACTGTATTATTACTCTGTTGTTAAAATGCCATTATGTTAGGTGACGAGCGCATTATGACTTCATTAAGACTCAAAACTCAAAGTGGGGGGAACTTGTCATTCTTGACATGGGACATAACTTGGGGCTTGGTGATTTGGTCTCACTTCTGATATTTGTCTCACTTCCAAACTGTCTTCTCGCCCTGATTCTGTGTTTATAAACATTTTTCTAGGTCTTTGTCAGATTTTTGAGCTGGGTCCTCAGCATTAGGCTACTTTAGATGGGAATAATGAAAAACTTCAGTCCACATTAAAGATCCAGAAACAGGTTCTTATAGCGTTCTCGTAGCGTAAGAGGTTAACAAAGGACATATCTGAGTGCTCTCCATTTCAAGTCTTTCATACAGTTAGGTATAGGTATAACCATGAGAAAATATTCATCTTTGATCTGTTTGTTCACCGTCCTTCAGCCTTATAGAGCATTGCACCTCAGCATTTTTTTTTTCATTATGCTTATGTTGACAGCGCATGAACTCAGAAAATAGCTCATCAGGGCGCATGGCTCTTTGAGACAGACATAACTGTCTGTCTGTCTGTCTGTCTGTCCACCCTCTCAGTGGCATCTTTTACCATCAGGTGGAATTCAAATGTTCTTTTTATTCGTGATGCACTGACATTTAGCTGCATGAGTGGCTCATGCATTTAACTAGTTTTCAAGGTGTTTTCCTTGGTGTAACTTCACAAAACCACTGTTGCTTTTCTTTCCTACCATTAACTTCACAGTTAGGTCAGTACTCACCTTCTTTCATCTCCTTAATTTGGATATTTGCAATCTTTCTATATGAAGGGTGTCAGGGTGTCTTAGACTCACCTGCTCAATCTCTGAATGGCATACTTGTTTCCCTTGACTCTCCATCCATGGTTTAAGGATGGATCTTCCCTGTTTTCCTCAGTTGGATATGTCACCTGTGCTGGATGAACTTTATGCTATAACCAATTGCTGAGTGTGCACGTCTGGGGTCAGTATCTGCTACGTACTATTTTTTAGCTTAAGCTATTAAAGTATGTCATTTATGTAACTAACCGGACATAGCATATTTATTGTTGTTAACCTGACTGCAGAACCCTGAGTATCCAAAAATGACATTAAATGGCTACAAAGTGAGGTGGAAAGTATCACCAAGGGCTCTTTCCCACGCGTCCATATGTGACTTTAAAGTAATTATCAGGTTGCTAGTCATTGCTGACCATGTTCATTGTATTTTGGTCATTGCTGACCCAAATAATTGTTCCTGGTTACTACCTTATTTTGGCCATTGCTGGTAATCCACTACTTTAACATGAATCAACCAATACTGCTGTCTGGTAAGGTAAAAAACTATATTTTCTTTTTGGGGGATATATTACTGTACTGAATGTAGATAAATGGCCACTGTGATTGTATACAGTATATCTAATGATATACTAAATGTACAGGCATACAATATTAGTGTATAACTAATAATTTTGATAAATATAATTTAATTAAGATATTATTATTATGATGATTATTATTATTATTATTATTATTATTATTATGCATTCATTTTTAAGCAGTATTTTTCTCTTGTAGTTGATTGAGGTGAACCTCAAAATAATCTGTTTACTGCAATTTAAGACAAGGTATTTGAGAATCTGAAACTATGAATTGTTTGATCTTTATGTATTAAAATTACTTAAACTATCAGTCAGTGATCAAAACTTTCACTGATAATTTTTTTTGACAAAACAACGAATTGACCACTGAATAATTGTTTAACTTGGTTTGTATATACGTTAATTAGTTAATTGTTTTAGATTAAGTGTTTTCAAGTTTTGTATGTCAAATCTCTATTTCTAAAGTAACTAGTAACTAGTAATAGCAAAATGTAATAGTAAATGTCAGATAATTGTTGTGGTACAATATTGCCCACTGAAATGAAGGAGTAAAAGTAAGTGGCATGAAATGGAAATCCTCTGCAAGGAAGCGTTTAGGACACGTTCATAAAACAAAGTTTAAACTAGTACAATGAGTACTTTTGAAAAGTGGAATTCAAAAGTTTGACACTAGGGCTGGGTAATGGTTATCATGTTAAAATGCTGAATACCAAGAGTTTATACGGTAGCAGAGTTTTGGTACTAAAATGATGCAATTTGCAGTACCCTTCAGTCTCAAACTTCTCACTACATCTGTGTTTGATTTTGTGTAGACGACTTTTGCCTTAAAACAGACAAAATTTTGAGAAGTTATGATTTAGATCAGAATATATCTCTCAATGAACAAGTAAACAAGACTAAAAATCTGACACTTAATAGTTTTCAATACACGATGCTATATGGACACGTTCTGTACTCAGAGAGTACTTAAGTCTGATAGAAATCTCTATTTGACACCAGAAGCGTGTTGTAAGTTGCCTTACATAACCATTACATTTTGAAACACATTTTTTCCCTATTAAACTGGAACATTATCAGGCCTTGAAACAAACACTCAAGACTCAATTCAACCTAGTCAGGTACACAGAATGCTGGATTGGATTGATGCCTGTTTGGCAAATGAAATTTAATCTTTCAGTTAACCTAGTAATCTCCAGACTGGTCTCCAAGCTGTTTGATCAGGGAGCATCTCTGAATCCTCATCTGGAGTTCACCAACTAGGGAGGGTGACAACCTGCAGATATATCAATTATCTATAACCACTTCTCCTTAGAGGGTCGGGCTGGAGCCGATCCCAGCCAGAGACTTAAGTTTGCAATTGTCCACATAAGGAGGTAGTTGGCGTGGGTGGAAGTTGGGTACAAACACAGGACTTTTACTCAGGAGACCGAGGTTCAAGTCCCATGTGAAAGAAAGTCAAAGCTGTTTTTTAAATAATGTTACATAGGGGATTTATGTCACTTGACTTACATAATGTATTTACTGTAACAAAATAAGCTAAACCACAATCTTTTCCTAAACCCAATCAAGTAGTTTTATTGCTAACATAAATACGACTGTGTTTAACACCATGTGACTTATGCAACGTACATACATCACTTGACTGGTACTTTCCAACTGTTGTATATGTCGTTTTGGGACTATTGACATCAGAATCAGAATCAGTTTTATTGCCAGGTATACACATACGAGGAATTTGACTCTGGATTGTACATTGCTCACTTTGTGCTTACTCATACAAAAAATTACAAACAATACTCATACAAAAATCACAGTAATAAAAATGAGATAAAATCAGATACAGACTTCAGTGTAGACAACACAGATAAATATATATATATATATATATATATATATATGTACATGAACAAAAACAATATAGACATATTGACAAATAGTGCAGTGCAGTGAGCAGAGTGCAAAGGATGCAGGAATATGTACATGTGAGAGGTGGATGTGAGGTACAGATACATTTGGTAAACAAAAAAAGAATCTACAATATGACAATATAACAGTATGAACAGCACTGAAAATAGAGAATGGTGAGTAAATAATAAATGCTATAAGGATGTCTTGAGTCTAACTGTTATTGAAAAATAGGATTTATACTTCTGTGTATACCATTTTGAAACATACAAATAATACTGTAGCCACAAATAGCAAGCAGCCCATCGGCCAACTCTGGCTCTCTACCAAACATATTTGGGCCCCCAGTGGAAAATTATGTTTTACTGTTAGGCCTTGTAGACTATCAAAGCAAGAAGGTTTATTTCAGGTTTTCTGTGTTCCAGAAATGAAAGTCCCATTCATTTTGTGCATATATAATAGTAGGTGACTGGCAGCTGGAGCACTTCCAAGCCTTGGATGGACATGAAACTCTCATGAATCATCACTAGAAAAGATGAGCAACTGTGCTCCTTCAAAAGAAAGTCAAAGGTAAAAGCCAGAACCTAAGGAAGCACGTCTGTAAGAAACACAATCACTAACACTTAAAACTCTGTTGTGGTAAATGCTAACGGCGAGTGAAGTTTTTTTTTAAATGATGATTTGTGGAAACCTGGTAATACATTCAGCAGTTAAAATCAGGTCATTTTTGATTCTGGGCAATTTTGGATGAATTCAGCAGATATGTTGTGTTTTCTTCCCAATTGTAAAATCAAAGCTTTGGCCTCCTCTCCTTAGCCAAGGCAGCTGAGGCTCATGGCTATTGTAGTATTCTTTTGTACACATGTACAATATCTAACCAGGTTTGGCTGTGTTTATGATTATTCATACATTCAACTTAATTTCTGATTTTTCAAACTTGAAATATTAAAACTCATGTCCATAACATAAACCTATAGCATGTTCCTTTATCTATAGAAGACTCCAGTGTTTCTGTAATGAGGAACATTGAGGATATCAGTAACTCTTCGATGTAAATTTATAGTGGTATACTTCCAAAAGCAAGTTTCTGCACTTTCAGAAATATATTGTAGCTATAAGTAGAAATAAAAAAATCCCAATGAAAATTACACAACTACACTCTCTTACAATCAGTACCATCATGTGGGAAGCAGACTGATGCTGTTTCTTGTTCTGTGCCATGTGCTATAGGCTATTTAATCGGTCAAAACTAACTACTGACAAGGGTTGCCAAAATTAGGTCCAAAAAACGTATCAGATTATTGACAGCTAAATGATCAAAGAAGAATTGCATCTTACAAACAGATTTTGACAGAACAGTTTTATGTTGCAATGATGACTCTGATGATGTCTTCAGGGTTATTTTGGCTTGGGCTTCAGACTTTTATTTAGAAGTGAGCCTGCATTACAAACTGGATGTGTGGAGTTTTAAAGATATTAAGGAGGTATACGGAGCTCCTGAGTTGAAAATTGTAAGAGCCACAGTATTTAAAGCTTGACATATATACAGTATATATGTTTCTGAGCAATATCATCAGTGAGACACATACACAAGGAGGGTAAAAACCAAACCAGAATTTTTGCCAGATTACGAGATCAACATGATGTGAAAAAATTGTGCCTTAAACTACATGAATCACAAAAGTAATGGGTGGAAAATGTTCATTCCGCCAGGAAAGATACCCACCATTTACTGCATGATTAGCCATTAGCTCCAGTGACAGCCCTGGATATTATATGGTGCAAAGTACTGGAAGGTGGTGGACCATTTGAGGACAGGTGAGGAAGAAAGGCCTGTTTTAATGTAAGACACCTGTTTTGTACGATCATTTGTCAGGATCTGTGATCAGTGCTTTGGTGATGAGTCTGAAATGTATGCGACTTTATGACGGCAGTGGAAACTGATGGCTTTGGAAGGAAAATGCATCATGTTCAATCAAACAGGTGCGCAGTCCCGTTTCATCATCTTATGTGCCTTATGTGCCTTAATTAAATCTTGTACTGACATGAGTTTCTTGTGAGTGAAGACTTTACACACAGCAGTCATATGTGTTTTTGCACTAATGTAACATCTGTATGCACTAGTTGCACCAGCAAGTTCTCTCCTAAGTTACTAAAATTGGTTGCACCATGATTACTGGGGTCAGAACCTAACTAGTTAAAGGCATAACTAAGGCCCAATCAACAATCATAGAGTTTCCATTGTAACGTTAACCATGCGCATTAGTTTTCTGGTTGGCATGAGTCACTTGGCATTGTAACACATGATAGTAAGCTAGATTGATAGTGAAATACCATGTTAATAGATTAGGTCTCTATTGGATTACTGTCTTGCAAAATGGCATGCAATCAATGAAAAATAATGCTGCGGGGCAGAATAACTGACGTTTACACCTACCCTGGGGGATATGTAACTATTTGACTACAACTAACTAGTTGTTACTTCAAGATATGTTGTAACTTATATCCATTGTGCCAACACTTTTATTTCAGTTTTAAATTACAACTTTTTGAACTACTTTAATCTGTCTCAAGTGAGTCCCCCCAACTTTATAGAAGTGCTTTTTGACTCTTAACCCTTCTTTTCATTAAAACCGTGCGAGGTCCCTATTGAAACTGAAGGGATTTTTTCCCCCCTTTTTTTCTGCAAAGTATGCTCATTTTCGGCGGCCTGAACATGCTTGAAAACTCAACAAAATTTACACACATATCAGAAGTGCTCAAAATTTTGGGGGGACATGTATCATACAAAAAAGCCTCAAGGACCCATACCCTTAATAAAAAAGGACCCAAACCCTAAATTAACAGGAAGTCCACCATTTTAAATTGAGTTGTGCAATTTTAACCCATTTTATACCATTTACAGAGTGTAGTCCTCCTAGAGAATTAATCTGTCTGACTTCAAATTTTCGCTGTCTACTCTAAACCCATTGACGATTAAAAGTTGTACCGATGGTGAGTATTCGTGGAACGGCGTGTCCGTGGCATGGCGTCGAAAATCAATGATTCGCCACAAAACAAGAACTTGTTATAACTTCAGTGTACATGCTCACATCTGTACCAAATTTGACATGGATAATAACAGTCCCACCCTGAACACATCCATATGCCAAGATTCATTCAAAAGCATAGCGCCACCTGCTGGCAACAGGAAATTACACGTTTTTATGATGGACTCTTAGCAGTTTCCCTTGTCAACTTCAAATCTGTCACAGAAAACCCTTAACACACTGACGATGCCATGTGGTAAAAATTGTGAGTTTTTGGTTAACGGGGTGGCGGTGAAGTTACACGCTTCGTCATAACACAGGAAGTTTTTCTAACTTTACTGTACATGCTCAGATCTGTACCAAATTTTAGACGTTTAATAAGAGTCACAATGAAACACATCTCCATGCTAACATTCACCCATAGTCATAGCACCACGTGCTGGCAACAAGAAATGACCTTTAACAAAGCAGCCCCTGCAGCACGTTTCATCTAAATGGATGAAATTTCTGTTGCACATGTATCATGTCCAGATGCACAATACTCTTGGAGAAATGCCCTTAACCCAACAGGAAGTCAGCCATTTTGAAATGTATGGTCATTTTTGGATGATTTACACACTCCTTTCTTAAAAAACTTCAGACTAAAAGGGATTTAGTCTGACCGATTTCAGATTTGTGGCGTGCGGTCTAAAGCCATTGACGATTAAAAGTTGTACAAACGGTGAGTTTTCGTGGAACAGTGTGCCCGTGGCGTGGCATCAAAAATTGATGATTTGCCATGAAACAGGGAGTTGTAATAACGTTAGTGTACATGCTCTCATCTGCACTAATGAAGCAGCCCCCATGGCACGTTTCATCTACATATACCAAATTTCTGTGGCACGTGTATCATGTCCAGACATACCAAAAAGCCTCTTAGCGTGATGCCCTAACCACAAAAGAAAATCTGCCATTTTCAATTTTATGGTCATTTTTGGATGATTTACAGGTTCCATATTTTTATGAAATCCTCCTAGAGAATTAGTTCAACTGACTTCAGATTTTCGCTCTTCTCTACTTTAAACCCACTGATGATTAAAAGTTGTACAAATGGTGAGTTTTTGTGGAATGGCATGCCCGAGGCTTGCAAAATCAATGATTCACCATGAAACAGGAAGTTGTTGTAACTTCAGTGTACATGCTTCTATCTGCACCAAACTCTACATGTTTGATAAGAGTCCTGCCCTGAACACATCTACAAGCCAAAATTCACCTCTAGTCACAGCACCACCTGCTGGAAACAGGAAGTGACTATGTTAATGCTGTGATGAACCACTTCTTGTAGGTTGGCTATTCTCTCAGAAAACTCTTAACACATTGACGATGTCATGTTTCAAAGCGTGTGAGTTTTTCATTGGCCAAATGGCCAAGTTCCATGCTTCAGTATGAAAAAGGAAGTGGTTGTAACCTGTACATGCGCAAATCTGCACCAGACTTAACGTTCTTGATCACGGAATCACCCCAAATAAATCTACAAGCCAATATCCACTTGTAGTCGTAGCACCAAGTGCTCAACAGTGCCACAAAGAGGACACAAGAAGTGACAGATAACACATCCATGTAGCGTCTGACGCACATGGCAAATTCACAGCCGCACTGGCAGAGCTCCAGAATCTGCAATGCGGTAAGTTTGAGGGCCCAGCACTGCTTGCAGCTTTAATTAAACTTTGTTCTTTTGAAAGGTTTTAAGAGAAACATTATTATATCTGGAGTAGTAGGCACTGGCTTTGATTGTAGCCTTGTTTGACCTAATCAATGGATAATATCCGATCCCTCCACACCTGTCAATTACAGCATACTACAGATTGCAGACGGGCTACTCACATCAAGCTAACATCAGCCAAATGGTTCTTTTATTTTTCAACAAATATATAATTCAAACAAACAAGAACATTTAAAACATACAGGCTTTCAGCTGTGTCTCCACTGCAGCTGTTAACCAGCACTGAGCACCGCTGAGAAAAACGGCCTTTGGCTGAACCTAACTGCCGACCCCTGCTGTAGGCTTGCTGCATATTTTTCACCAGGCTTACTTCAAAACTTCTTGTAAACAAAATTTAAATGATACTCTATATTTACTGATAACGATGTAGATCTGAATTGCTGGTAATGTGTCACCACTTGACGAATAGTAAAGTAGAGGTCCTGATGCACACAATTATCAAGATGCTGAGAAATGATGCTCAGTTGAGATACGACAGATGAAGGAGGATGTGAGAGAAAATGTATGGAGATCTAGGAGCTGCTGAATGGGTTCAGTTTAATTGTAATTCTGCTCTCTTTGCGTGTGCACACTATCATGAACACTTCATCACCCGCACCAATACCCCCAATATGTGTGTGTGTGTGTATTCACGCTCACACAAACACACAAATAGACACACACACTTGCACTCACAGTCACGCACAGCTACACAATCCTTACTGAAGACAAACATCCACATGCACGTGCAAGCAGTGTACACGTACAGCAACACACAATTATACAGTCCTCACAAACTACACACAGATACATACACACACACACACACACACACACACAGTTCCAATAAAGGACACACACCCTGTTCCACAGCACACACTCACTAACAGACACACACAAACACACACATTGCATTCATTTCCCTTTCATTCAGCACAGGCACATATTGTACTGCTGTAACACACACACACACACACACACACGCACACCATTTGCAGAGCTTGCTCCTAGCTCTCCCCGCACACACACTCCCCTCCCCCTCTATCTCTGTCAGACACACACATCACACACAAGCATACACACATACAGTCACACAAACACACACAAGTACACGCGCATTCCCTCCTACGCAGGCGCGCTCACACACACGCACATACATTCCCTTTTTCCTTTCTCACACACACACACACACACACACACACACACATCTCCCTTGTACACCCCTCCCCCACTCTCTCACACACAGATACACACGTACATGTCCTCTCTCTCTTCCTTGCTCGCTCATTCACTCACTCTCACACACACACACACACATACGCACAAATAAATACACACACTCCCTCTCTTGCTCTGCTTCTCTCACTCACTCTCACACACACACACACACAGGAACACACACGCCTGCGCAAACATTCACAGGCACACACATACACACATTCTGTCTCCTGCTTGCTCACCCCTCCCTCTCTCTGTCTCTCTCTGTCTGTCTGTCTCTCTCTCTCTCACACACACACACTCTTTCCTGCCCTCTCTCCCCTTCTCTTTTTTCATCTCTCTGGCTCTCTCAGACACACATACACCCACATGCACACAAATTTGCAAGCAGACACACACCCATTTTCTCTCTTTCTCTCTCTCCCTGTAACACACATGCATATTTCCCCTCCTGCTTGCTGCACACACTTTCTCTCCTTCTCATACACACACACACACACACACACACACACACACACATACACAAACACACACCTCCCCCCTCTTCCACAGGCATCCTGGCTGCCACTCCTTCCCTAACAACCACATACACAAACGAAAAGATGCACACACACATGCACATATACATAAACACGTATAAACAAACATGCACAAACACACACACACACGCACACACACACCCTTTTAAAACACACACCCCACCCCTTTCACTCAAACACACATCCTGTCTTTTCTTACAGTTAAACATAAACACACACAGACACACAATCTCATTGCTAATATTCAAACTAAAAATGTAAAATAAACCTGTTTAAAAATCTCACATCATTTTTTCTTGCACCAAAAAATAAATAGTTTTTTAAAAACATCCTCCTGTCTTTCAAACACACTATTGATCACCAACACTTGGGAGGCAATCTGTTTTTAAATCACACAGATACGAGACAACTCATATTATAGCCAAGATTAATTTATTTCAACCCACTCACACACCCTCTGAAATACAATCAACAATAAATAAAGTTTTTACACCATACCAAAGTTTCAGACAAACATAAAAGACTGTACATTCTTTTGATGTCATATTCACAATGCATTCACCAGTGCTCTCGCTTATATTTTTTATAAGCAGATAACTGATAATTAATCATTTTGACCTTAAATGAAAACAAGAACAGTATTTAAACTATGAAGTTAGAGTTTAAAATGTGTGTCCTGGTTGCCTTATTGGCCCTGTATTATATTCAATACGTCACTATAAAATGAAACTGATGGGAGGGCTTTAGTGCTGGTCTATGTTTACATTGTTTTAAGCCCCTTTTAGACATAAAATACTGTGTAAATATTCTGCCAGTTTACAAGGCAACGTAACATTTTTTTCCTAGGTGGCTCAGATTTGAATAAAAGCGGTTACATTGCCAGTAAAGACAAAGTCAGGATTACAGTGTTCTTACTCATGAGAATTTTAAAAATATAGTGGGCAAACCAACCATCATTCAAAATGGATGCGCTTTGATCATGCAGGATATTTTGAAGCAGCAGATTTGAGACACTTCTGCAAGCTACATTTGTAAAAATGGCAAGTCACTGATCCAAAGCTGATATTCGAGAACTTCTTTCCATACTGATAACAAGATGACCTTGTACAATATCCGTATGTTACAGCATTGTAGAACTAAAACGATTAGTTGATTTATCTGTCTGCAGAAAAGTAATTTTAAAAAGTAAAAATTTTATGATGCTTGTTTAAGTCTTTTTTTCAGCAAAACTGCTTAAAATTCACTTACTAATTAAATAATTGGTTATAAATGGTCTTGAAGATATTCGTTACTTGCAGCCTTATATTTTTCCAAGACTTGCATCCAAGATGCCAACTATCAGGCACTGCTCTATCCATTTAGAGATACTTCTTCATAACAGAGTCCTACAGTATGTTTGAAAGTCGGAAAGCCAGCACTTGAACAGAGAGAGCAATGTTACAGATTCAATGTCAGAGAGGGGCTTTACTTGAAAGATCAAGATGTTTTTTATTCCAAAAGACAGATTTAATTTGAGACACCAAGGAGATTTTTGGACTACAGTGATGTAGCGTAATACAAAACAAATGTGTCAGCCCAAAGATTAAATCTAGCTTTGGTGTCTGGTGTCTTGTGTTAACATTTTAGCGAGGGACAGCAAGTGTATCCGGCAAGACAATCACTCCACAGATAAAGCCACATTTGCAGGATGAGGATTATTGCTGCTTGACTATAAACTATAAAAGATAAACAAAAATGACAATTCATCAGTACATCCTAACATTCGGTTGACCATCAGGGATAACATGGGGTCAATCATACAGTCTTTACAATGTGAAAATCCAGCCACTGTTGTGACAACTCTAATGAATGTGGCAGTTTCCTACAGTATGACTGCTGCTTATATAGACAGATGCAGTGGTAATCTAATCCTCTTTTTCTGCTTTGAGCCATTTGTCTACAGCTTGCTCTCTCTGCACCAGCGGTCAAAAGTGAGAACACCTAGTGATATAACAAACAACACTCATAAAGAACACACACACATACAGAGTAAAAGTTAGGAAAATCAATCAATTGATCAATCAATCAATAGCACATACGCAAACAAAACATTTTGTTTGCCAGGAATGTAACCATGGTGCTGTACTTCTTGGAGTCTGCAGGAGGACAGACTAAAAATGACAGTATGAGTCTTGTGTAGGTCAATGCGTGACTGACAAATGATATGTGTGGCACAAACAGAAGAACGGAGGGCTATAATATGAAGCCATTGAAACCTGTAACTACTCAGTTGTGCAGGCTATGAGGCTGCATTCAGACCAACAATAGCACTGCGTCAAAGATATGCAGCGTCATTCACTTCAGTGAGACCAATGCATTGGCCCAGTGGTCCCAGTTTAGGTGGAATACTTTGTAACAAGTACAGCATAAATCTAGCATTTACCTTCAAATGTTCGAGTCAGAGAATAAAATAATTGCCACCATGATAACTTTCCATAGTAAAATGTTCCCACATCCAGTTTTGTTTTGAACAGTGTTATTCAAAATGCAACATTTTTTTTAACCCACCGTTTTCCACACATAACCCACTGTATTCCTTGTCTACAGCCAACAGAGCCAGAAAATCCTTTTCAAACAATAAATAAAAATTTTATTAGATGTATGCGCTGTCCAATTCATTATCCTGAAAATTTAAACACTACAAAGGTTTACTTGCTTTTTCCATAAAATACCTCTTGCTATTTTTTTTACTCCTTACACACGCCTTTCTGCTTTGAGTTCCAAGTTATCATGAATCTTACTGATTATCTAGGCTAGACTTCTATATGTAGGATTCATATAGAAGTCTAGGATTCTTAGCCCGAAGCTTAATGCATCATTAACACATTCTGGGTCTAACTCTGATGCTAGTTTAATTATTAACACAGCTCAGGTTAGACTCATTGAGTTAAATGTTGAGGGCCATTTTTGATTAATTTCTCTGTTCTGATCACAATTTAACCAATCCACTACAAGTTAACCTATCAACTATGTGTTGATTATTGCAGTGCAAGCTGCAACTGCCCAATGGACAGATAATGGATCACTTGACAGACACAAATCCTTACTTTCAGCTGACGGAATTCAGACCCAGTCAAAATGGGATATGTGCCATATATTGACCTTTGTAATGTAGAACATTGCTTTTGTTCCCCTCTTTCGTTTTTTTAAATAAATAAATAAAAACAACATCTTTATCAGTTAAATTAACAAAAAATGTTTTCTTTTATTTAAAACAATTAAAATCAACATCTAATTTTCTTTCATCACATAAGTTTGCAGATTTCTTCTATTTAAACTGTACTTCCACTACAGTCCCTGCTTATGTGCCCACTTGTTGCTTCCTAAACCCTGTGACATGACTTTACATGATTTCATTGCTAATAAAGTGCCCTAAAAATAACAAAACTATAAGAACAGGATAATTTGACATAAGCATTACTGAGGAAAACCAAGAAAGGAAGGACTATCCATATGTAATGGCACTGTGTAAACACTAGAGGGTGCTGTTACACATTTCTTTCTCGGTTGACACACTGACCATCCCCAGATGATAATCTATGTGGAATGATTTACAGCCACTTTGTTCAAAAGTACACACATCAGAGCTACAGACTGGCGATGGCATGAATTCATATGTTCTCATTTCCATCAGAATGTGTCCCTTGCTGACTGCTTCCTGCACCAGCTGCGGGGGATCCTTGCAGTATATCTTAAATAATAACTTCAGCTGTGTCAAATGTAGTGCAAAACCGTGAATGTGAGTTTGATGTTAGCAGGGAAAAGTAACTACATGTCCTTTTGCATTTTGGGTTGGACTTAATC
Organism: Lepomis gibbosus; assembly: GCA_029875015.1. NCBI lineage: Eukaryota > Metazoa > Chordata > Actinopteri > Centrarchiformes > Centrarchidae > Lepomis > Lepomis gibbosus. The sequence continues at coordinate 106 of JAPMOB010234464.1, read as the reverse complement.
ATGTTATGTTTCCTCAATACCAAAATGTGAAAGAAAGAAAGAAAGAAAGAAAGAAAGAAAGAAAGAAAGAAAGAAAGAAAGAAAGAAAGAAAGAAAGAAAGAAAGA
>JAPMOB010234463.1:0-20445 GCA_029875015.1 Lepomis gibbosus | reverse complement strand
AGATAAATGCTTCTGAGGAATACGCGGGGAGGCGCATCCCATAGTGAGACATCGAAACGAATGCTATGAATGAGAACCCATGCTGTCTGATCAGCATCTTGATATGCCACGCCTGTGGAGGGATTATCTCAGCAAAGGAGAAGTGCTCACTAACACAGATTTGTGAAAAATATTTGAGAGAACTAGGCCTTTTGTGTACACAGAGAAAGTCTTAAATCTTTGAGGTCTTTGAGACTTCATTTTAGTTAAATTCTGACTTTATTTTTGTAATATTACGCCTTTCTTTCTCAAATATTTTGACTTGAAAATGACAGAACACAGATAGATTTTGAATGTGCAGAACATCTTGAACATGAGCAGAAAACTTGAAGGGGCTATTAAAGTCCAGGGTTTTATACTTTATAATTAATTCATTTTTGATTGACGTGAACAGGCATAGAGTTAAAGTGGTTACTTCCCCAAACAAAGACACAAAAGAGGAGCAAAGAATAAATCGTGCCTACATGTGCGAGAAAAGTTGATCTACAGGAGAAAAAATACCTTGAAATAAATTTCAAACTTTCTGCCACACAGCTGTAATCTTTCTCCTGATAGTGGATTTTTACTAACATTTATTGGTGCATTGTATTTTACAAGATATGTATCTAGACATTTGGTTGTGAATACTTATGAGACTGTTTTATTCCCTTACCCCATGTCAGTTAGCTGTTCTACAGAAGAGTGATTTCAGCCCTAAACTTATCAGATAGTTTCATTTAAAAAATCAGCTTGAGGCTCAAAGAGGTAAAATGATTCAACATTTCACCTAAACAAAAGGAAAAAAAAACACAAATGTGTGCAACAGATGAATGGTCCTCTCCCAATAATCATCTCATCGCCCTTCTGATTTATCTTGTGACCCTTTAGAGGGGACACAACTCCTAGATTAAGAACCACTGCATTAAACTACCTTGCTGCAGGATTATTTTTTCCTGCAGAACTAATACTTAAAGTACATCTGTACTTTTATATAGGCAGGATTTTGAATTAAGAACTTTGACTAACAATGGAGTATGCTTTTACTTAAGTGCAGGATCTGAGTATTTCTTACATCGCTGACTGTATATTTGACAATATTGACAGTCAGAACTTTTGTCTCTGCACACCTTACAAGTGCTAGCCCTTTAAATGTCAGTAAATAATTAGTATTTAATGCATCTGTGACATTATCATTTTCAATACACAAAACCAAGGGCAGGAGCTTCCCCAGGCTTATATGCAGCATTTTCACTTGTGCATAACTGTGTAAGATTTGGGAGGAGAATGGGAGGAGGGCCAGACGTATCTGCCAGAGCAAATGAAACATGAGCTCTGCAGATTAGTCTGGTTCCCGGGCTACTTGTCAGTAAATAATTAGTATTTGAATGTATTTGAGGCATCATCCCTTTCAATACACAAAACCAAGAGCAGGAGCTTCCCCAGCCTTATATGCAGCATTTTCACTGTGTCAGATTTGGTGGTAAATCTCCAAAATTGTTTTAAAGCAAAACAGACACAAAACAAGAGATCGATTTTTCTATATTTCTACTTATAATAGATTATGTAAGTTTTTAGATGTCAATAGATTTTAGCAAAATCATTTATTAAAAAAAACAGATACTTACAATTTAAATGTCTTGCTTCATCAGCTGAAAAACCTAGGAGAACGATGCAGGGCAACAAAAGCAAAATTGCAGTGAAATAACAAGCCATTTTTGTGGACAGCTTACAATAGAGGAGTCAAAGATGTTCACAGTAACAATAAAGATTTATCTTAGTGGTGCGTGCATTGTTGAACCTGTCCTTAAATATTCACATAAAGCAGGGAGCCCATTGTGAAGGTTAAGCAAACCCGCCCACACTAGAATAACTTAAAGATTCAGTGTTTCTCTTCTCTTCAGTTGACTGGTTTGTTTTCCTTCCATTATTCCAGCCACTCTATCCCAAAGAAACACATTAGATAATACTTACACAGTACATTATCTCTCTTGCATATATTGAGAGCTATTTTTTGTATACAAGGGTATAATACATCCAGATGTGTGCAATGTACGAGATTAGGATGTAATGAAGAAAGTAACAACAAGTGATATGATAATAAGTGCAATAACACAGCAACAAAGGTTATTCCAGAGTCCTGAGATAACTACAACCAAAAAAGTATGAATATAAGAGATGTCTAAAGAACTTTAGACTGAATACAAATGGCATGAAATCATTTGTGAACAGATAAAGTACTCAGGCTTTGACAGAGGAAGGTAAAGGTCTGTTTGTCCCTCTGCACCTTATAATCCTCTGCCACTGATGCCAATCATGACTGTAGTCTGAAAATTTTAATAGAAATGTTTGAAGTACACCATGACTCCCAAATTTTGACTAGGGCATGGCATTTTTAAAACAAATAATGAAATCCAATTTGAACTCGGGTGGAGTGAAACCAAAATATATTGCTATAGGTGCTTTAATGTCTTGACTGAACTTAATGCTACTGGCTATCCAAACAAATATGGCCACTAATGAAGGTGAGCTATGGTTATGTTTGTTCAAATGCCACAATTAGCAGTTACTATGGAAATCTGTATGGTATATATGCACACTAAAGTCTTTCCGTTCCATCAGCATTTGTTATTCAGTATGGAGTCCAGAGTGGTCCCCAGGGGGTGGCTAATTCTCCCCAGGTGTCTGAGATGGGTGAGATGAGGGAGCTATAGAAACGTCAGCAAGAGCAGCTAAATCAGCTTACTCAAAGCATTGCACCTCCATCCTCCCAAAGTTTTAGCGCAGCATGTAGGGATTACTGACAGTAAGAGCATGGCAACAGTCCTGAAGTTGCCCTGGAAACTTCTTCTCAACACAAATACTTCAGTAAGCATTCAGGGTCCAGTGCCGCCAGTGGAGTCAATTGTGAGAGTCACAGCCCATTGAAAGTTGAGCAGTGTACTTGAAATTCATGCTTGACATGGTGCTGATGCAACTTTATGATGCTGTGTGTGGCAGCAGCCGGCAGTGACTTCAGCAGCGAGCCCGAGACCATCTCAGCTGTAGCTCTTTGTACATTCTTGTTGTCACGGTGTCTGCTTTAGCCTCACTGCAAAACTGTTTCAGCCAAAACGTCTCAACAAATGAATCTAAGAGATTGTAGAGAATGAAGTGAGAGCCAGAAAAAAATAAAACAAGTATCACATGCTATCTGAACAGTTTGTTCTAAATGTGGTATCAGGCAGAGCATTATGAAACACTAGGGTACACTGTAGGTTTAAATCACTAAGTGTAGGCTATGCTTATTTATTGTTATATGTAGTACAAAATAACTGGAACCTATAGAATAAAGTGCAATCCAAATCTATGCAGATACAATACTGTAAATGCTTTCTAAAGTTTAGCAATGTTCAGTTTTCCACTGTGTCAGGTGTTGAATCCACTTTATGGTAATTTCTGCCAATTTAGCCTGTATTGTTATTTAAACATCCCATTAAAAGTCCTTAAGTCAGTTTTAGTGACAGCCTCTTTCTGACCATTGTTGCTTGTTGCCAAGGCTTTCACTTTCTAAGTTACATCATTTTCTGGCATTTAAGAATAATGGAAAGGCAATAATCAGCCCCTCTGGCCTCTTTTTACCTTCCAGTTGCCTTTTGATGCCTCTGAAAAGTCACTGGTAGATGGTGACAAAACAGAAACTTACTGCAAATTGCTATTCAACTTACCAAGGCTACAGGTCACAGATGGTCAGTGAAATTACATTTTTCTTGCAGTTCTGTTTATTAATAGAACACTTTTTATGACAGCACCATACCACATAATTAAAATAGTGTATACCAAAGTGCACAGTTTATTTCTCATGTACAAAACAATGTAATTTATTAAATAAGCCACTTTACAAATTAAATACGATAAAAGTGCCGTTATTAAGGTGTTAATTAAGGTGTTTTATTTCAAAGATGACCTCAGACTGTAATCAATGAGCTGCATAATCATGTAATTTATTATAGTAAAGGAGTTCAGTAGTCTTTTTTATTTTACTAATCTTAAATAACATATGCTTCAGAAAGGCATTATTTTTAAATGGCAAATCAACCCTTCAGGATAAATTAAGGTACACTACATAACACATGAGGGTATGACAGATGTAACATTTGCCAGGCATGGCTATATCTACCGTTGAGGTCATATGCTCAGTATTGTTACTAGAAATGTAGCTGTTGTCTGTTAGACAAAGCCTATGGTAGACTTAATTGACATTCTGAACTTACACTTACACCTAATTGCACATTTGTATAAATGTATTTTTAGGTTATACACACTTATATTTGACTGTTTCATTTTTTTAAAAAAAAGATAGAGAATCACATTATGAAGAGAGTTTTGAGATAGCATAGACAATAGTATAAGGAGAAAATAGATTTTAACAGTCAAAGGAGCATATAAAATGTCAACAAATCTAAACAATATACAGACTTTTTTGGTTATTTAAAAAAAAAAAATTCTAAAATCACGTCCACGGCCTTGTACCTAGATAATGTTACCAAAATAAAAACAAAAATAACTGTATAACGCAACACAAACTTTGAAATCCAAGTCAAAAAGCTTTTCACCACAAAATCATATATCAAGTTCTAAACAATGACAGTGGATTTGCTTCAGTTTGTCTCCATGGAACATGAGGATTCCAAGTGGCACTAAAAATACAAAACTCCATGGACAGTTGAATGTTCAGCATTTTCAGGTTTATTTATTATTCCTTAAATAAAGTCAAGTCAAAGGTAGGATCATGTCAAGTTTAATTCAATGGTAAGCAATGGTCACAGATTCAGAGCTTATTCTAAATTAACCTGTGCCCTCCATCACCCATTTATGTATAAGTCCAAAATAAAATAACCTTTGGCTCGGACAATGGATAAACAGCCAAGGAGTGTAATAGGGCAGGTACCTATATAGCAAATGAAAACTGACAACCATTGTTCTGTCATTTCTGTCAAACTAAAATACGAGGTAGTGAACTGATTCTTAGTGTCACCATGTGGTTGCCACACCAATAGCTACATCTTACGCAATTTATAACCTCCAGGGCTTATTGCTTTTATGCATGTCAAAAGGCAATAAAGTACAGCTGCCAATATCACAGATCTTGATGTTTCTCAAATACAGTGCAAAATATGATATTTTTGGCAGTGTTGCATCCCTGTTTGATTTGGCATGTGCATTTTATATTGTATTTTAAACACTGAGTATTTGATACTGTTTCTTGCTGAAATTTAAGACAACATTCTTGTTTTCTGATTTAAAAAAAAGTTCTCTTGCTGGTGGCAAAGTCTGCCATTTTTGCCCAATATGCAAATATACAGAGAAAATGATATATCTAGTGCATCCAATTTGGCCAGATTTTCAACATTCAATGCTTTCAATATCTAAACTCTGGATGATGTAGTGACGAATCTCAATTCATCCACCTGCCGTTTTGACACCCTGCCAACCACCTTTTTCTAAAAGGTTTTCAGTTGCTTGGAAATGGACATGCTGAAAACAGTAAGGCATTTTTCCAAAAATCAATTAAATCTGCAGTTGTTAAGCCTCTTTTAAAGAAGGGCAACCTGGATCCTTCAATTTTAATAATTACAGACCCATTCCTAATCTTCCATTTATTGGAAAATATACTGAGAAAGATGTTTTCATTCAACTCAATAACGTTTTAAATGCAAATGGACTTTTGTGACAGATTTTAATCTGGCTTTAGGAAACATCACAGCACTGACATGGCAGTGACCATGGCAGACCATGGCAGTGATCCAGATATATTGCTTCAGGTAAAACATGTTTTAGTGCTGCTTGGTCAGCAATGCATCCTTTGATACTGTGGACCATAAAATAGTTCTAGAGAGGCTGGAAAAGTGAGTGGGGATTATCCTTTCAGTAGGTTCAGACAGACAGGATCTATCTTGCCTATCTTGGTGCCATTGGTGATCATAAATCTGAGCAGATAACCATGACATGTGGAGTCCCCCAGGGTTTAATTCATGGGCCGCTACTATTCAACCTGTACATGCTCCATTGTACAGGCACAGACGACGCGCAGATTTACTCGTCTTTCACCAAGTGATTCCAGAGCTATAAAGACAAAAACCCAAGTTAGAAATCTTGGTGTTTTAATTGTCTGAGCTTCAGCAGCCATACCAAGGCAATGACTAAATCAGCATTTCATCATCTCAAACAAACAGCAAGAATTAGAAGTCTCACATCCAGATATTGTCAGCATGGTGGGTTATTGCCTCGTATCTGGGCTTCGATAAAGTTTGAACACTGCAGCTCATGCAGAACGCTGCTGCCAGAGTTAAAAAAAGAACCAAGATTATAAAGCACATTACTCCTGTTCTTACATCTTTACCGGCTTTCAGTTACTTATTGAATTTATTGTGAAGTGCTGGTTTATCTAGTTTATAATCACTGAATAATCTTGGGCCAAAACACATCTCTGATCTCCTTAAAGAATATAAACCTAGTAGTGCTGTGTTTAGCTACTATGTTGCACACAGATGGAACAAACTTTCTGATCATCTCAAATGAGAAATTGTTGCATTTTAGAATTTCATTTTATTCCATCTTAATTGTATTCTAGATTTCTTTATTGTTTTGAATGCCATTCTAATGCTTTTCTTTGCCAATGTAAAACTCTTTGAATCCTTTCTTTTTTAATGTGTAAATAAAACTGCCTTGCCTTACCTTCATGGTGCACTAGCAGCACATACTGTTGTGTCAGGATGCCTCTATGGAGCTGGGACCAAGGGGGAAAGTATTTGCATATGTGTGTTATACTTTTCAGGTGAGGCTCCATTAAGTGACCAGAAGCAGCTGGTGACTTTTATCAAAGGGAAGTCATCCCCCTCCCCGACAGTGGAGGTTGTCAGCAAAAAAAAAAAGCACAGAAGGAAAGGGAATATTTTGAATAAACTGTAAGCTAATGTTAACTTCAGAGCGCGATGATAAAACCATCTGGATGAAAGAAGCACTTCATCGAATAAGTGTTGTGCTGCAGCTCAGCTCAGCTCATTTTACACTAAATAACAAAGAATGACTGGGGCAGGCTCATCCAGTCAGATCAGACAACATCAAGCAAACATAAGTCCTTAGTAAAAGAATGGCTACTTATATTTTCTCAGCAGGCAGCAGATTACTGAGACAGAGCTAAGCAGAAGATGAACAGTTTAGTGACTGGGCTAACAGATGCTACTGTTACATCCACTGCCACCCCTTCACTTTCAAAGTAGACATACAAACCCACAGGGAGCTGTGATATGTCTCGCATTATAGGCAATTGCGCTTTATGAAATTTATTGAAAACACAGCAAATATGCATTTTCACACTAAAACCATCAGCAACTGAAGACGTGCAGTATTAAGTGTATTAGAATGGTTGATAAAAGTGGATCTGAAGATTAAATGTCACATTTCGAGTAAATGTCCTCATTGGCTAGAAAGATTTGAAACCCATTCCTTTTGCCTTTATTAGATACAAAAGATGGACAACAGCACAAACATCATACAATTGTATCTAAGCCAATAAAATAGCCCTGCAGTAAATGCTGGCTTTGTGAAGATTCTTATTTTTGTTGGGATCATATCAGAGAGGCGCTGATTCAATTCAGTGGTTATTTGGAAGCTTATTAGACTGCATTACATTGTTTGTGTTACCCCCCTCCCGTTTCACATATATGACAAAGAGAGACACCAGAGGAACTGAGAAAGGAGAATTACTCATTACTGTTCAAGTGTGAATTCAAAGAAAAGAAAATCCCTGTCAAAGGTCTGCTGCAGTAAGCCAGCATCAGATTCATTTTGTCAGTAAAAATGTATTTACTCACTAGATGTAAGGTACAGTATCATAATTCTTCATAGATAGTGTATCAGCTCAGATTCTCAGCTAAACACAGTGGCAGTTGCTATATCTGGCGATGCGTGTCAGGTTGTCAAATGTATGGCAGTTAAACACCATATGGTAGAACGGGTGATACCTTTTGTAGTGATGGAAACAAGTTAAGTGTCCATTATGTAAATGAGAGAAAACATATTGAAGAAATGGAAGTGTGAAATGGAACTGTGAATCCATTGAGATTGTGTTTCTACCTGTCAAAAATTAAACATCTTTCTTCCACCATTAATTTATACATTTTCTACTTCTACAGTCTTTAACAAATATTTCTTTTTCAGTACTTCATACAAAAATAGCAAGAACGAGATATACATATCAAGTGGCTCTGTGCATAAAATACTGCTGATTTGCCACAGGTGCACATGACGACGAGGATGTGTCTTCTTAACTGTTCGTGTAATTTCCAGGGAAGCTTTGACCGCACATAAAGAGAGGGTCCATGGAGGCCACTTTGGCAGCGATAAAAGAATGTATACAGTGGAGGACAGCTGTTAGGTTAGCAAACTCTAGTTCCTGGAAAATACAAATAAAGGACAGGGACACATTAATATGTTCATACTCATAAATAAGAATATTTTAAAACTTAAAATTTCTTTTTTTTTTCTTATGAAAAACTGAATTTAACACTCTGGTCACTTAGGAGGAAATATTACTCACTAGACATTCTGTAATTTACCACATTGGGATTAAGGAATAATAACTGTGCAAACTATGATTCAACATGTCTTTGTATACCTTTCATTTTGAAGTGAAAAAAAAGATTACTACCTTCATTTCTATTTGCTTGCTTTCAGCATTCTTGAAAAGGAGTTTTACCCTGGTTTTCCCATCATCAGAGGAGCCTTTAAGTTGAGAGAACTTATATCGCCACAGCACGGTCTACATGGGAAGGGATTATAAAACACAGCAGCACAGGGATTTCAATAATGAGCACAACATTTAAACACTATGTCTGACTTCAGAGAAACCTGCATGATCAAGACCTGGCATTTTAATATGCAGATGTACTTTGAGGAAATGTATAATGCATAACAAAAGCACAGTAGTACTTATCACTACATCAACAGCATAACATCCACCAATTTATTCTGCTCAGGCCAGTTTACAAAATGTGTGACATTTGAGAGGATATTTTTATATTTCAGAGTTACTTAAATACATTTTAAAAGACAGTAGAAGTATTCAGAAGTATTCAGAAGTGAATAAGGACAGGTGCATAGTGTATCAATACAGAAAATAAAAATGTCAAACTGCAGTCTCAGGAGCTATTCAGGGAAGATCCGCACCTAACCGGATTGTCGACAACAATTGTGAACTCAGTTACTTCACCTTTGAAGTGCCTTCTGAGCAGGTGAAGCCTGATCCAAAATCTATGGTGAAGCACAGCACATTCCCCTGGCTGCTGCACATGTAGCTTTTGGACTGTAGAGAGAATGGATATCAATTAACGTTTTGATTTTCATATTACATCCTAGACAACAGCCATACATAAAGACTATAGAAGCGATGAATACATACCACTTGTAAGTATGGTTATACTGTATGCAAATCAATTATATATTTTTCCATATGTGGCAGTAAATGCATACCACTATTACCAAGGGGTAAATAAAGAATTCACTTAGTATTCATCATAAATCTCTCAGTCTTAGCCCTCATTTCCCTTCTTCTTTAAGAACACAGAAAATGTTTTTTCTTCCAGCAACACTTGTCGTAGCAGTTAATGTATAAGTGGAACTAATATTATAAACAATGGCTCCATTCTATTTTGGTGCGTCAGTAAGCCAAGCTGGTGATGCAGCATTCACAATTGCAAGGCCTCCAAACTGGCATATCTGAGTGAAATGCAGCCATTATTAAGGTTATTAGTTACACTTGTGTTTGACAAGTCAAAATGTCCACTGTAAGAGAGGCCTATGGGGAATTTATATTTCATGGAATAATCAGGCTGACCGCTCAGGACTGACTTGTAAAATGATCCTTAACCACTTGATAACTGCCACCTATTTCCAGGAAAAAGCCTAAAATAACATACCCAAAATTAATCAGTAATTATTCCTCAACCATTAGGCCTAGATGCATAATTCTGGTCTCTTTTAAAAGGCCAAAAGATAATGAATATGGATCAATTGTAAATGGAGATGCAATAATAGAAAAAGCCTGGTAAAAAAGCTATATTTTTTATGCAATAAATCATCAAAACCATCATGCAAGTGATTATAATGCAATTGAATATCTTCTAATACACTGAGAATACACCTGTAATTGTAAATATGATTTTTACAGTTTGTGTGTTCACTTTCATTTTTTTCATTTCAGTTTTTTTTTCTCTCCATACAATTACGTTCCCAATAACAAAGCTTCTAAAACTTTGAAATATTGATAAAAACAGTGAATATTGATCAATATTCCTGTGACCAAAAGTACTCCTGTGCTTTACAGGTGTACAAGTTGAGAACAAAACATTCTACAGGCTGTAAGTGGGCTCTTTCTCTTCGTATTGAAGAGACAAATTGATTGGTATCAATGGTTTTTGGACTGAATACAGCGAAAAAACAACAAAAGTCAGTCAGCAGTTGTAACTGTAAATGTATATTGCTGCGTTTGTTTTTGTTATTAGTCGGCTAATTACTCTGAGTTACACAGGTGAACAGAACTAAAGTTAACCTTTCTTTAGAGTGGTCAGACAGCACTGTGGGATGAGAGATGAAATATGTGGAAGGGAACTTGTGCAGCCATGTACAGGGATTACAGAGCGATTTATGCTGTGATATAAGTTTATTTAGATGTTTGCTGTTTGATGTGTGTTTGGTGTAGATAAAAGGTGTGTGTCATGCATAGGGTTACAAACTAATCTGATCGTCCATGACCTCTCATTTGCATTATGAGGCGAAAATTGATCGTCCTTTGTGGTACTGGGCAAGTCCGGGCTATCCTTAAAGGGTTGGTTCGGATTTTTTGATGGACCGCCATCAAAAAATCCAAACTAACCATCAGAGAAGCAGAGCGAAGTACTGCCATGGAAGCTAAGCAATACACCGCTGTGCACAGGGTCAGCAGCAAACTGTCTTTTAGCCACCTAAAAAAACAATATCAGTGTAATCTATATTTAGAATATTTTCGCCACTTTACCTTGCCATCAGACAGCTTTTTCCGGTGGGGAGCTGAAGCCATTATAACGCTCTCTTCAAAGCCACCAGACTCCTTTGACAAAAACAATTTTGTTAAAAGGAGTCTGATGGCTTTGAAGAGAGCATATTTGTATATAAGATTTCAGATCCCTGTTGGAAAGGCAAAATTTCTCAGGGAAAAATGTTTTGGGTGAACCTTGGGTAATACATTTGCACTGTTGACCAATAGAAAGCCAGCTCAGGGTATATACAGAAATGAAAAAAAGTAAAATTCAATACCTTTTTAAGACATTTTCAAGACTTTTTCAACATATTTTAAGACTGCCACGCCACTTTGAGCTGTACCTGATTAAATCAGCCACACACCTTCAAACGGGACATTTTTGAGTTTTTAAAAGGAATTTAAATATATTTATTACATATTTATTGCCTTGCCTATATGTCATCAGGTTGTAACACCACCTAAAAATTGAGGCATTCCCCAACTTTCTCAGTTGCCTATAACAGCCTGTATGAGCCAGACGTTTTCTATGTGAAGTACTGGTGAGATTTCCTGCAAAAAGCCACTGTCTTACATAAGCTATGCTGTTTATGTACGCAACATTACAGCAAATCATGTGAAACACAGTGTAATTTTGTACTAGTTGGTTTAAACAGGATAATGTTTAAGGTAATGCTTGCCTGCAATGATATGTGTGATAACTTTAATCGACCACTTGATGAATACAACAAAATTAAAATAGGCTAGGAGGGAACAAAGATGAAGAGAATAAACTGAGTGATGAATAAACCGAGAGGAAAAACTACTCTAAATGACTATATTAGTATAATGTTATAACATTAAATTAAAAGTATATTGTTATTTTAATAGTAAACTGTAAGTTTAATATTACTATATTTTTTATGTTACTATATTCAATATAATTTCATATAATAGTATATAACTTACCACTAGTAGGCCTATAATATTAATTCAAATTACAGCTGTTTCAGTTTTTTATTCATTAACTTTGTGCAAGAAAAAGTCTCTAGGCTACATGATAGTCTCCAACCTTGGTTTTGGGCAGGCTACTAACTCATTAATAATCATACCCATTTATTGAGTTCAATAGTTATAAAATTTGTTGCAGCACATCAAACTTTTTTTTTTATCCCGCTCTATCCATGCTGTGATTTATCTGTTGACAAGTGACATTGATGAGAGTATCGGCTTTATGAAAAGTTGAATGGTTTCAATAAAAGGCACCAATTAAGCTAAATAGCCAGATAACTTTAGCCAAACCCACACCCTCCTTGAATTTCAGATTCAGATTCAGCTGCCCGCAGCACATCTCGCTCTTGTTTTTCAGGAACAAGTGGGCATGGATCGACCGGCCAAACGGGTTAATCCTGTTACTCCTGATCGCCAATTCGACTTAGCATTGCGGGTCCAGTTGTATTTGTAAATCATTTTCCGGTTCGCACGGATCTATTTTTTGGAGCGTTTAAGAGTGAAATAGGCGCACGGTAGATCCCTGTGCCTAACGTTACAGAAACTAATCACACATTCGCTATCTGCCTGTCTAGTATTTTTGGCTATGCATTCTAAATAAACCTTTGGACAAAGAGGATTTTCACATTGAAAAAAATATCTTAAAAAATTAATATATAATAATAAATGGCGATTAAGATTTTTTAATACTTTTTAATGGCCTTAATTTTCACAAATGATTTAGGCTATTACCTTTTAAGCCTTTTTACCCAGCGGACACCCTGCAGCTTGGCAGGGCTAGACTTCAAAACTGAGCTCTTCCGTCGGAGTATAAATTTCTCCTGAAAGAAGACTAACTGATAGAAAGTTTGTTAGCTCAGAGAGCTTATTATCCCCTTCTTCAGTGACTAGCTTATTATTAAATGAAATTATGTAAAATAAAATATTGCCAGGGACGAGTAAACAGCACAGAACAGAGACAAGAGAAAGAGGCTCAGGGAGCTATTGTGAACGACTGCCAGAAGCCCATTCCTGACTGGCAAGCATCTTAGCAGTTAGTTTGTCAGTTACAGTAATTTATCAACTACCCCCTTAAGGAGTCCCCATGTCACTGCAAATAAGGTTTGTCAAAATTTACAGACTTTCAGCTGTTTGCAGTTTAAAAATAGTCATTGAAAATGGCTCTGACACAACAAATGCTTGAAGTGTTTTCCCCAAATTTAGCTGAAAATGCAAGTTATAATTACTTCTCTAGTCTCATAATAACCTGAATAAAATCCTTAGCAACAGCACAAATATGCAAAAGAGGTGTTGTCTCAAGCACACCTGATGCAATTAATCAAGGGCTTTATTAGTTGCACAAGGTGTGCTTGAGGTAGAACACATGAAATACCTGAACTGACAGGGGATTTGTTGAGTGTCACGTTTGACTGCATGTTTGAGAAATGGCTACGTCAAAAGAATGGTCTAAAAACGTAAGAGAAGAGATCATCGCCCTGGAGAGAAGGACTGGGTCGAAAAAGGAAACTATCACCGGCTGCAACCAGATTTCTGAGAAGACTGCAAAGGACCTGCAGCAAGACTTGGTGTCAACAGGCACAGAGTTTTCAGAGTACAGTAAGGTACAGTAAGACTTACACCACTACTGATCCAAAGGCACAAGGAATGTCCACTCCAATTTGTTCAAAACCATAATTAAGCCACAGGAGTTTTGGGAGACAAAATTGGACCTTTTCGGCACCATAGATCAGCCGTATGTCTGGAGGAAGAAGAATGAACCCCACACTGATAAGAACAGTCTGCCCACAGATAGGCATGGTAGTGGCTCTGTGATGCTCTGAGGCTGCCTTTGCATCCTTAGGTACTGGAAACCTTCAGCATGTGGAATGCAAGATGGATTCATTTACGTACTAGGAAATTCCAGGAGAAAACGTCATGCCGTCTGTGTGGAAGCTGAAGCTTGGGCATCATCGGACCTTCCAACAGGACGATGATCCCAAGCAAATCTCAAATTCCACCAAGGCTTGGCTGCAGAACAAGTCCTGGAAGATTGTATGTACACTAGATGCCGGTGCCAACAGGAAGTAGCCCTGTAGTAGTATTTAATTGAACCAAATATATATAATATATATGCGTTTTAAGCTACATGCTCCACTGTGTTCACCAGCTAATTCCTAATTTATCTGTTTGTGTGTTGGCCAAGATTGTACGGTGGTCATCACAGTCATCTGACTTGAACCCCAGACAAAATCTCTGGTAGAATTTGAAGAAGGCAGTTGCAGCACCAGACCCAGGAATATTACTGAACTCGAGGCCACTGCTTATGAGGTATGGCTTACCATGAAAAGGTTGAATGGTTCTGAGACTGGAGAAGTCATCAAAAGTTGCATTTTCAGCTGAATTTGGGGAAACCACTTGAAGCATTTGTTGTGTTGAGTTATTTCAATTGCTTTTGTTGCATTTGTTCAATGCAAACAGCTGAAAGTCTGAATATTTTGACAATAAACCTGATTTGCAGTGGGGGGGTTGAATTTTTTTAATCATTACCTCTGACTGCTACAGGATTTGTATTTGCAAAAGGAAATCTATACTGTAAATGCAGATGCAGAGCATGTTGATTTGAACAAATACACACAATTGTGATTATTTGGATATCAAAAAAAGAGCAGTAATGTGTGAACCCATTTTGCGGAAAGCAACCAGTGTAATCTAATAAACATCCATTGTCTCATCTAGTTCTCAGAAACGTAAGTTGAAACATTATGTCATGCATCCACATACAGATAGTTTTGCTTGATTGTTTGTATTGTATTTCCTTGTCATGAATATTTTTTTATACTCACAATATTACTTTGCCCATTCGTACATTTTATATGTGGAGAGCTCGTCTGACCCATTAGAAGAAGATGGAAGATCTGATAACAAGAACAAATCTTTTTTTCTTTTTTTTTCTGGATTTGCTGGCAGCAAAAGCAGCATCCTGTGCACCTTCCTGATAATGTCAAGAAATGTGACAGAGGAAATCCATTTTAAAAGCCATAAATCTTTAACATTCATTTTGCTGCTGCAACACAAACAAGCATATGTCTCACAATTCTTTTCACAGGTCTTTTGAAAGCACTGAAGCACGCTTTCTAGTCTCTGTGGAGCAATATCCCTCTAAAGGCTTTTCTTGCCACATGACTTCATTTGTGTCGTCCACTCAATTGGAATACCAAGACATGTATTTTGATTTCGTATTTGTGTTATATATTCCTTTTATTTCCACCTCACTTGAGAACAGCAAGGACATGGTTATTTCAATTATAGAGAGCAGTGTGCAGTGAATATGGCGTGGGACTGTTCAGTCCTTTTACAGAAAATCTTTTCTGCTCACAGGCCTCAACCTCACTGTCTTTAGTGGTGTAGTGAATTCAGCTGTGACAGAGATAAAAAAACAGTGGCAGGCCAGCCGATAACTTCTTCCTGTCATGGTGAGCAGTGACTACACTTAGCTAATTGGAAAGGATTTTTCTGTGCGAATTAGCAACATGAAATGCAACATGAAATATATTTTTTTAAAGAAAATCTCCTTAGCTAAGTCTGACAGAAATAAGTGCATGTGTGGAGAATATAATAAAACGGACGTGTGTAAGAATTTTTTTTTTGTCTCACAAATGTATGTAGTGTTGCACTGCATCTTTTCTTTAATAATTTGGTCAAAAAGAGATCAAAGGAGATCAAAGGTAAAGAGATCTATGATGAGAGGCACACAGCTGAAGTCTTTTGAAATTGGTCACAAATCCATGACAGCAGCACCGACTGTTAATACAGAACTGAATTTTAAGAGAAACTCAATACCAACTTGAAAAGTGTCATTTCAATCACCTTTTCTTCAAAATTCCCAATCTGTTGCTTGTGAACCGCATCGAACAGTGATGTTATATTTAAAGGGAACCGGGAACCTATTGCTGTTCTATATTTTGTATCTCATCTATGGTGTTACAATGTCTCAAATGTTCATTTAAACATGGCCAAAGCTTTAAATAATTATGTTACATATAACATATTTAATATCCCTGTGAGATTATATATATATATAAAAGCAGCTGTAATAGTGAGTTTATTGGGGATTTTTGGCTGAAACAACTGCCTGCTGTAGCCAACAACAAAAGTGAGTCAAAAAACTCTAAGCCAAAAAGAATGAGGCCAAATACATAAAAAATAGTAAGATACAACTAGTAGTGCAGGTTCAGTAAGTTCTGTCTTTGGTGCTTAAAATTTGAACTATGAACTTATTTATTATTTAAATAAATTATTTACAGTAACATCTGATATTCAGTTACCTGCAGTTCAGGATAGATATGCAAACAGAGGATATTTTGAAATTGTAATGGCAGGTGTATTTACTGAGACACTAGAAGACCCCAAAAGTGAAATATGACACAACTTGCCTACTTGCTGTGATCTTAAAGACCTTATCAGTGCCATGTTGGGTTTCATCATCTCCAAAAAAAGACAAGACAAAAAAAGCAAATGGGGAACATGAGAGAGAAAAATGCAGGCTGGACAATTTTGTCAGTTATCTCCCCTACTTCTACCCCATCAGCAATGTTTATATAATGCGCACATCCAGTCACTTTGAAGGTTATCCTAAGTTGGACTCTGCTGAGTGCTCCACAGAAGCCACAGGAGGCTATCCTAATTGGCTGGAGAACATAGAATCACAAGAAAACTGAAATCCTTCATCACTTTCATTGGTTTCCCAAAGGATGGTGTCCCACATTTGCATCATTAAAGACTAAAAAAATGCTACATTATCATATTTCATACTTTTTGCATTTATACTGATAGAAGGGGAAAACTGCCCATGCAGACCTGACTTAGTAAGAAGTGTAGAGTCACTTATAAAGTACAGTCATTAACCCTATCAGTCCCAGTAGAACGCCAGGCATCTATCTCACTGTCAGTCAAGTATCTGTTGATCCTGTCCACCTCATGTTGGACATGGAGACAAAGAATAGGCCTACATGCAGTCGACTCGCTGTTCGAGAGCAGAGTGTTTTTCTTTTGGTCCCTTTTTGTTTTGTATAGAACTCCTCTGCTGCAACAGACACATTTGCAGAGTACTGTGTTGCAGTGTAATAGTATATTGTAGAGTGTATAATAAGAGTGTATCTGCCTGGATCCTGATCTACCTACCATTTTGGATTAGAGTGTAACATAACCGCCCATGTAGTCACATCCACCATCTTCCTCACTCTTTCCCCTATATTGTCTCACACACACCCACATTTGGCACTATTTTCAGGGTGACCCAATATTAAAATAATGCATTCACTTCCACCTAACTCTAGTCATCACAACTACATGCCTCACCTTAAACCTTACCATCACCCAATTCTAACATGAACCCTAAACCCAAGTCTTGACCATTAGACTTCCTCTGTCCCCCCTATTAATGTGAAATATTGTTCAGTTATTGGTATTTATAGGTGGGCAGAACCCTACATGAGAATGTAATATATTTGGTATTTGGTTAAAATTTGGTTATCGGTCCCTGATTCCAGGTTGTTGCCCTGTGATTATTATTAATTCATTTTTATTAATAATTTTCTGATATTAATAACGTTATTAATATTTCTAAATATATTTGATATTCTTGCTAATAACCAGACCCTACCAAATCCCAACATATGAACTTAATAAGAAAATGGAAAATAAGGCTATACAAAGTTCGCTAAATAGCTTGCTCTGTTATTTATTGGTTTTAATGAATTAGCTAACTATTCACATTCTAGAAGTTGAGCCATGACCCCCATGAAAAGGTTAATGACATGGTAACTGTTTTACTGTAAGTAAAACCAATGTAAGTAATTTGCTTACTGTCAATCTTTTTTGGCAGGAACATGCACACAGACATCAAAAGGGGCATAAGTGCCTTTTAAAGGTCCAGTTTGTAACATTTCTGAGCATCTATTGATAGAAATGCAATACAAGCTCCTTAACTATGTTTTTAATGGTCTATAAAGACCTTACATAATAAACCGTTATGTTTTTATTACCTTAGAAGTCATTTTTATCTACATAACTGCGGGTCCCCTCTACCATGGATGTCGGCATGTTGTGCCGTCATGTTGTTACAGTAGCTGAAAACGCACAAACAGTGCTACAGAGTATGTTTCGTCAATACGTTCTTCTTGTTCTACTTCTGGTAGAATTCAGGCAGTGTGGATGTAATTTAATATAATAATACAGCAGGGCTCCGTAGATAAATTTTGTATTGGAGGAATTTTTTCAACAATTAGATGGTGGGTGAGAATACAATGCATAATATTAGAAATCATTGTTACAGTGTTCGGTTAGCTCAGTTGGTAAAGCACAGAACTCTCACCTAGAAGGTTGTGTGTTTGATCCCACCTTGGCACAACTTTTGTTTTTCTCTCTTCAACAAATGGATTCTGCAGCGACTGTTTCTCATGCTCAGATCATCACACTGCATGTCCTGCAGTGTGTGTGTTTCAGTGTTTGATCCACATCCATCAATCTTTTGCATTTCCCCAGTTTCAGGCAGAGGACATTTAGGGGAACCACGTTTTGACGGCTCTTTCAGAGGTGTGTCAAACAGGCTACAGACTCTTAACAAGCTTCTGACGCTTTTATTTTGCAGGCAAAGCCACTAAAGAGGAAGTGATTGTTCCGCCTACCCAAAGTAAGTCTATAAAGCCACAGTAAATGACCTCTACTTGTATCGACGCCCCAAAAAATGTACATCAACCCTATGTAAATGTAAATGCTCCGTACTTGTATAGCGCCTTTCTAGTCTTTGACCTTCTGCATTCACCATTCACACACACATTCACTCACTGAGCCTAAGTGCTCACGCACATTCATACACTGGCGGAACAGTTGCCAGGGCAATTCGGGGTTCAGTGTCTTGCCCAAGGACACTTCGACGCGCAGCCTGGGGGAGCCAGGGATTGAACCGCCGACCTTCTGATTAACGGCCAACCCGCTCTACTGCCTGAGCCACAGCCGCCCAATCAGCTGTCTCGTTTTCTGTTGCTTTCTTGTTATGCCATTTGTGAAACTGAACGTTATAATTACTTTACCTACAAATCATTGAGCTACATTTAATAATACATTATTCTGATTCTTATAATTACTACTAATAATTAATGCTGATAATAATAATTATCCCCTTAAAAAAATGGGCATGAAACACTTAATTTCCTGCATTTTGGTGAAATTTTCTGCATCACTTTATTAAGGAAATGTCTGTATTTATATAAAAAGAAACAAAATTGGTGACTGGTGAAAATTAAAAATATAAAAAATATAGTGTAATATAATGCAGTAAAGCTCTCAGGAATTCTGTATTGTAGTCAGATGTGTTTCTCCCATCCCGTATATCAACTTTTCTGATTTAATATCATCCCTGCTGAGTCAAGAGACAAGTGTGTTTCCCTTATCACTGTTGGTATAAACTTCTCTATTCATCTATTATGCGGTTAATAATGGACTGTGGTGCAGAAACAGTGACAATGTTTCACACTCTTGGCTTACATTTTCTTGTGTGGAGGTGAGTAGTGATTAACAAAAGACTAAGCTACCAGTGTTTCACGTTTACAGCTAATTAGCAAAAACAAATATGGTTAACTTGTGAGCTACCAGTGTTGGGCAGTAACGTTGCTACAAGTAGAGCCGTTACTAATTTAACTACATTTCTCAGTAGCTTGCTGGTAGGGTCGCTATTTTCTGAATCAATTAGCTTTTCAGTAACAAAGCTATTTCATTGGCAGAGTAGCGCAGTAGCTTTTCACACATGCTATATTTTCCCAAGCATTTCTAAAGAATCAGCTACCGCCCCACACAGACCTGTATGTGCAGCCAGCAGAAAGCGCTTCCGCGTGACGGTGACATCATGTACCGATCCTTAGGCTGATACCTGTGACTTTGCTGCAGGGGAATAAAGACACGCGTGATTGAATTTACCTTCTACTGTGATAGTTATTGTAACACCTCTTGTGAGAAGGATCAGGGTCCAGCCTGGCCACCTCTTCCTCTAGTGAGGAGGAAACTTTGATATGTAGTGGCAGAAACTTGTGAGATGAGAGATTTCTCTCTCTCTTTTTCACCTATTGCCATGAATGTTTAGGTTGCAATGTTGCCAGAGCACAAATTCACATATAAACAATAAAAAATATATAATTAATTAATAATGTGATAATTAAGTTACTTTATACAAACAATGGTTCTCAGTTTGTTCCATGAGGAAATACATTTAGCTGCAATGATATGGCAGTAAGTAGGAGAGTTTCTGTGTCTGTGTGTTTAGCACTCTCTCCCGCACACACACACACACACACACACACACACACACACACACACACACACACACACACACACACACACACACACACACA
>JAPMOB010234459.1:0-29713 GCA_029875015.1 Lepomis gibbosus | reverse complement strand
GGTTCTCTGGGCGCAACGTGGCGCTCACCTGTTCCCGTTCTCGCGTGCCTGCTAAACTCTGTCGGCGGGGAGAGACGAGAGAAGCTCGGGTGGCTTTCAACCAGCGATTATGTTGGGTAAGGCAGAGTCATGTTTCTTGGTAGCCAATCAGAGCCAGTGTTTTTACAGACATGCCAGCACACGCGCCACACACACACACACAACAGCTAAACAGAGATTCGATGATCAGCAGAGATTTTTTTTAACAGTAACGCAACAGAGTAACTCAGTTACTAACTCAGTTACTTTTTGGAACAAGTAGTGAGTAACTATAACTAATTACTTTTTTCAAGTAATGTTCCAAACACTGTTGATAGCTTGTATCAGGAACAAGACAATTGTGCACAAAGTCAAACAAAGGAAACACACACTAACTCCTTCTGAGAAAAAGCAGACACACTTATTTTTAATCCCATATTCGAATGATGAAACAATGATTACACAATATTTAATGTTAACGTCAATCTAGGAAGGTCAACATTTTTATTAATACTAAATCCTTTTTCTGTAATGCTTTCCCTACTATAGTCAAACATCTGTGTACAATGAAGCAATGCCACACTACAGTGCCCACATTTTTCCTGCCATATGTCCTTCCCAACTGTTGCTTTGTGTAAAATCTACAGCCAGAGGTAATGAAACATGCAGTTTTTGTAAATGAAGAGAACAGCAAAGATACCAACAGTTTCCCTCTTGTTTTTTGGTCTTCATTGTTTGATCACTCAGTATTTGTTTTGTCATTCATTTGCTTTATGTAAAAAAATAGTAGCAGAAAGTAATAAATAAAAGAAGAAATTAGAGTGGAAAAACAACCTGAAATACCATACTATGAAAAACAACACACACACACACACAGAATCTTTCTAATGTAAGTTAGCCTGACCTCCACTTGATATAGTATATACATTTTACATATTATACGTATTCATATTTTTAAGGTAGAAGGAAAGCAGATGGGAAGGGATAAAAAAAGAGAATTGTATGAAATATATACTCTAAGGTTTATTAGGCTAGTGTGCAATCGCAGGCTGCTTGCTCAGGGAAATCTGTGTCCCCGGGCTATATCCCATCCCCATGGCTGCTCACAGGGAGATATTGGAAGAAAGAAAAGGAGGATGTCTGTGTGTAAGCAGGGGGTGGGGTGTTGGGAGTGTGAAAAGGAGGAAGAATGAAGCAGCTAATACTTGAGATGAGTCTCCGCTTAATGGAAAATCTTGTACATAACTGGTAATGAGTTTACTTATTAGCAAATCACGATGGTGCTCTCCTCAATGCATGAAACCGTGCCACAAAATCTATCAACCCACTCAGTAATTTAGACTGAGGAACAAGAAATGCTCAAGTCATTCAGGTGTGTCAATTAAGCAGAGCTAAGAATAGTTTTATGTTGTATGCTTTCACAAGTAAATACATATAAAAATTTTAAAAATCACAAAAATTAGTTATAGAAGAATAATAAAGACTATGTGGCATTACATTATTTATATGTGCATAACAAATCAGGTATGTTTTGTGCTATTACACTGCAAATTACATGACACATAGAACACATTTATCGCAAAAGCAAATTTGAGTATATTTAAATAACAGTTATTAACCAACAACATTAAACATGTGCACATTTGCACTTTCTTAAATATTTCCTCATCTTCTTAAACAGGAAATTATTTTTCTAGAGTAACTTCCATTATACATGGCACTTTTTGGTCACAAATAGTGCTTCTTGCTGCATTGTTGTGTATAGGTGAAAACACCACGCTATTTCCTTATTCCTTATTTCCTTTCTGCCATTCTCTCACAAGTTTGATGCAGAAGTGTGCGACTGTGTGAGGCTGCACCCTTGGTTCCCATGTCACATACATTTTCCACAATCATGGGACAAGGGCCAGCTAAATATGTCAGTTTGTCGGCACAAACATTATTCAAAAGTACTGAACACGTCTGAAATTGATGTAGCCAGTTCTGTCTCGATCTGCTGGTTAAAAAAAGCTGTGAGCCCTTTTACAGTATTTCTCTCAATCCCCTTTCCTATAGACCCTCACCGCAACCTCCTGGTAAACTGACCACCTGTTCCCCTCAAACCCATTCCAATTTACTCCACCATATGCTTAGCAACAGCTATTGAACAGCATAAGCATATAGGTTATGAATAACCCAGCGAGTTCATTCTGTCTTTTCCACCCCAAACATTTTCTTTCTTTATTTATTTGTTGTGCTTGTATATAGGACACATCAGTCATTGTTAAAGTGATTAAGTAGTAATGCAGGTTTTGCCTCATGTGAGACATTTTAGGATATCTTTGTTAGGTTCTGCTGCATTAGAGCTGCACTGCACAGCAAGCGAAGGAAATGTTCTCATAAGTCACTACACGTGGAATGGCTGCCACAATATATAACTCTTGCAAAATGTAATGACTGTATTCCTGCATTGCCTTGGAAGTGCACCAAATGTGCAGATTGGACTTCAATAATGGATGGAATCCTAACCGGACATCACCTTAATCCTGGTTTTCTGTTTTCCTGCCACTTTCATCTCCCAGTTTGGTCATAACCCATTTCACTGCAGACTCCCTCTTCAGCCTACATCAGTGGGGTCACAAGATAAATTTAAGGGGTTGCAAGAAGGAAAGCTTAACAAGAAAGGAAAGCTGAAAAAGAAAATGCTACACAAAGATATGCATATTTTTGAAGACTTATACTTTTTGAATACTCTAATATTTGCTTTTCTTCTTGAAAATTAATTATTAATTTTTCTTCTATAGGACTGTCTCAAAATTTATCTAAATTTTATAATCTAATAATGTCTTTGGTCAAAAGCCACAAATGTTGGAAACTACTGGTCTCATGGTGTAGGCCGCAGTGGGCCTGTTTGATAAACACCACTTATGTATCACCTTTGTTTCCACGTGACCAAAGTGCCACTCGCACGATGATCCCTGGACCGGCACCAACTTCTCAAATTTGAAGCAAGTGGAAGCACATAAATTTGTATGGTAGATCGTACAGAAGGTCCACATAAGCTAATAAAGGAGTATATATATGTGTATATATATGTATGTATATATATATATATATATATATATATATATAATAAAAACACAAAATCTTTGCATTTTTTAAAGATAAAATTAGACTGTTAAGACACCATGATGGTGCTGAGTTCCTTTTCCCTTTTTCTCCACACAGACAGGAGGGAGGATATTTTAAGGCACAAACAAAGCTTGGGGTGCTTAAGAAGCAGTGCAGCATAAATCAAATCCTTCCACCTTCATGAGGAGGCGAAGATTACTTTCTTTGAGATACCTCAGCTGAGTCACGTCAAGAGAAATTAGTAGACAAATGACCAAAAATAGTGCTGAACAAGTAAACACTGTGACCCGTGTCCCAAAATGAATTTGGACATAAAACAGGTCTTGTAGAGTAGAGGAAATTTGCCCTGTGGCGTATGCCCTTCTTTGTATACAATTCATATAAAGGCTAATATAACTGTGTCCTTGCAGTTATTGCTTTGTGGTATCCTGGGTGGTTTTGCGTCTGCAACTTGCAAAAGTGATCTTGAAAGCACAATGTAGGTAAAGGTTCATTACTGCCAAATTACGGATCCGTTTGTTGATCTGTTTCTCTATGGGGAAAATCATTGTGCCCCAATCACAGTGTGTTTAATAAATATCATTTATATTTGAATCAATTTTACAAATTTACTTTTGAAGATGTTTCTCAAAAGTTCTTCAGAAGTCAAAGAAAAAGTGTTGAAAAATATCTTACAAAGAAAATGTGGAAAAGGGAGCAGAAAGAGAAATCTAATGTAGTTTTTTAAATATACCACATAAGAATGACATGCTATATCTAAAGTCCCTTTTCCACCGGATGTTACCAGCTCAGCTCGCCTCGACTCTTCTTGCCTGTGTTGGTTTTCCATTGGGCAAATCTGGTACCTGATATCTGGTAGGTTTTTTGTTATGACCTCTGTTGAGGCTCCCAACAAGCTGAGGCCATACCAGAAGGTGACGTGAAAACACTGATCAGAGAGAACCATCACTATTCACTGCATTATTATTGCACATGCCAGACGGTCCTGAAGAAACATGTCTTAATAGTTTAGCCAGAGATTGCGAGATAGTAACTGTAACAATACTCTCTGTACTTTATGTTTATTAATTAAACTGTGTGTCGCGTGGAAGATCATGCAACAGTAGGTTTGTGCAGCATCGCTATAATGACCAGCTACACGGAGTGGGTACTATATTAATAGAAAATGGAGGACGGGGCACCAAAAGAGACTCGAGTAGAGGTGAGTCTCACCCTTGGATCAAACAGAACAGGGACAGAAGTAGTTTTAGTCAGCTGTCAATTTGAATATGCATATGAACACCATACTGATTAGCCTTGTGTTGACTTAACAACAGTTGGAGATTTTGGAAAATATGCTAAATTGCTTCCTTGCTAAAAGTTAGATTAAAAAATCAATAGGTCTTTCATATCTGTCTGTTAAATATGACGTGACGGTCAGGAGACAGTTATCTTAGCTTAGCACAAAGACAGCTATGTCCAAAGGTAACGAATGAGTTTTTTCTACAATAACTTATGGTTCAAACCTCATTAAATAATTTCTGAAGGCAGCTAAACATTGTTATAGTGCACATATCAACTTTGTTCATAGCACCGCTTTTCTTAGCTACTATTGGGTAACAGATGGTCTAATGTGCATGTAAAAAGCCCACGATAGGTATATCACCTAGAGGCAACATAAATTACTACTGTGCACATCTTCGTCTTTCATGTCAAACATGCTTGTTTCAGTAACATAGGCAGTAGCACTGTGCATCAGCACTAAGATCTTTTTGCATATACAATGTGCAATATCTTCAAAGTATTCGTCCATCTGTTGAGAAATAAAGAGGCTTTCTATGTCAAGCCAATTTGTCCCCATTGTAGAGACAATCATGACTGTGAGGCAAAGCAAAAGCAAAATATCAATCGCTTACCAGTGCAGCTAGAGAGAAGAAAAAGGACTTGACAGCATCAGCACATTCTTGCACCGTGCTGCTATCTCATATCACGCACTCATCTGATGATTCTGATATTGTAGATTTCTTTATGAAATAAACATAGTGTGGAAAGGAGAGTTATGGCCTGAGACAAGATTCAAGAAGGAGGCACAGATTTGATCACACGCTTAAGGAAAAGCAAAAAAGGCAAACCAGATTGGATGGCCAAGACAAAATAATTGGACTTGTGTTGGTAACCTGAATGGACACAGACCCATTTATCTCCCTGTCTGAAGCAAGGGAGAAAAATCTCAAGCCCAGAAAGGTCACAGTAAAGAACCCTGATTGTGGAACCATGCAAACTGTTACTGATGTAAGAAACAACTATTGTCAGGACTTTCTCTCATTTGTTTTGACCGTAAGGATGTCCTCTTATCCTGGGGTGACCATATTTTCAATCATTAAGTATACTGCGTGCACACATGCTTATGCACACACCATAGGTGTTTTTGTCTGGATGGCGGACAATTATTTCAGCGCTTAGCACACCCACCAAACACCATGGACACAGCATGTTGTTGCCAGTAAATTTCAGCATTTTACAGATATTTGTCGGGAGTCGGGACACCCAGCTTGAAACCGCTTGAATCTCCAGACAAACCTAGACGACTGGTCACCGTATCTTTTCCATTATAAGGTTTTTCCTGTGTTTATCATGCTGGTAATCTAGTTTACTGTGTAGTGACTCTATTTATGCAATACTTTTAAAACAGAAAGTGCATAGTGTTTTTTTGTAGGGAAAGGAGAAAGATTAAAGAGACAGAGAAGGTAGTACCAAGAATGTTTCAATGAGTTAGCGAGTGAGAGAGAGAGCAGCGGCGGTCAAGGGAGATGGTCTCTTAAAAGAGGGTGCAGCATGAGCGAGATTGCTGGATTCTTTGAATGCAGCTAAAGCATATGCTTCTGCCTTCTGCTCTTTGACTTGATGTCAACCATCTGACATAAAGTGCGCTTTGGCCCAAATGTAGAGATGGTCATGGCGCAAAACTGTTAATGGAAACACAAATAAAGAAATATTATGGAGGCGCTAGAGGAATAGATACTGGATCAACAAGAGGCAGCACTGAAGTACAGGCATCCTTGGGGCTTTTGTTTTGATGTGGCTCATTCTTTTTTTGCTGGATGTTCCGGGGACCTTGGTACCTTGGTGTTGATTGAGCTTTCGAGGACCAGATTGCCTCGGAGAGAAAAAAAATGAAAGAGCAGTCTTGTAAATAATGTGATCTACACTGGTCCACACATACACACACTATGTTCTGTTCAACAAGGTTACCCAAAACTTTAAGTTACAAGGCATCACAGAAAAAGAGAGACAGATTTGAGGGAAAAGTCAGAGAGGAAGATAGCGAAAAGGAAAGAGAGGAGAGACGGAGATGAGAGGCAGAAAGGGAGAGAGTCAGTGGAAACTGCATGCCAAGCTTTGTAAAGCACCAGAGATGAAACATCGCTTTCCTCATAAGATGATTATGTTGTTAAATGAGATATGGCAATACTCTTGTAAGCGCTTAATCCAAGGATCTCCAGCTGCCATGCAAATGTAGCAGATGTCAGCAGGATGACACAAAGCCGAAGAATGAGCAACCAAAATTCCCCTCATCCTCCTCCACGCCTCTGTATTATTTAACAGGGAGGCTTGCGGTTGCTGGAACTCATTGTACTAATTCTGTTCTCATATTCAGCGGAAGATGTGGCAAAGCACACAGCTGGTCAAAAGCACCGCACGTGAAACTGCTTTTGTTTTCTTTAAGGGAAAAAAAGAAAGACATTCTCTGAGAAGTAGCCAAGCTTTAAGGCTTTTCTGAAGTTGCCTAAACTTGGTAATGCTTGGATGTTCGAACCAACTTCTTAGAAGCAGTTTCTTTCTGAAGTTTCTCTGAGCTTTGCAGTGCTTTCATGCAGCTCTCTGGGCATTCCCAGGTGGGATTTTAGGGGTGGGTGGACCGAATCGGAGTGGATTTCCTTGGGGGACATTAAAGTAAAATGTTTGACTCTACCCCTTGGGATTCACGTTGATGACATCATGACTATGGAAGTGCGAGTGTGCGCCACTCCAGGCCCATTAAATCAGATAGCATGATCATTTAGTCTAATTAGCCTTCAGTCCCACTAATTGTATCTGACTGTCGACTCCAGAGAATATTGTAATTCCCTTGAACTGGTTAAAGTGACTGTGATGGGCTGTGCTTGAACTTGTTTAATCGCATGTGATATATTATTTGTTTTGCTAATAATTAGCTTTCCTTTAAATAGCAATAAGTAAAGAATTGCTGAAGAACTGTATTTCATATTTGTACTCTCTGGGGCTTAGTCGTTCTATGTGTCCTCTTTAGTTAGAGGCATCTTAGAGAACTGCATCTAAGCTCTCAAAGCATCATTTAAACAGGATCAGTTCTCTCCAAATACAAAACAAACGTAAGATCTGAAAATTTATATGACCATACTGTACATTGCGATCAAGCTTGTCAAATCACAGTCGTCGAAAACATTTACTATTCAGTCTACCGGGAAGTGGTTTTTCCATGCAAAATTATGTCTCTAACTGCCCCTTTCTCTTTTTCCTTCCCCTTTTCTTTTATCATTCATTTTTTCCTGCTCCCTTCTGCGGCTCACAGAGCTTTGTGCTCATGTTTGAGTTCTCAGTGGCTGACAGGTTGTCACAGATAATAAGTTTTAATTCCCCGTGTGGGACCAAAACTCACTTGCCTTGTAATTTCCTCATAATTTTATTCCCTTTTGAAGCCCTTGAATGTAGATTGGTGAGATGTCAGTTATAAGTGTGGTAAGCTGAGATAGTAATGGATTCCACTGTACTAAGACTGGACTCTCTCTCAAATTAAAGGGAATAAAGTGCATTCTTTTATGTTTTAATTTGAATCTAACATGATATCGTTGAAGGTGCATGATCAATGATAGTCTTTTTTATTTTTTAAGTCTTAGCTTTGGGTCATTTAACCTTTTTTCAATGAATACTTTATTATTTCGAATTGGTTGATCAGGACAAACATACAGAAAAAGAAAACAATATCAAGTCACCATATTGTGACGACAGTGCCATCTGTACAGTGAAACAGTGTGGTACTGACTCTTGTGAGTCATGTGATCTCACTCCAACCCCTGATCTCCATTTGTCCCAGCGGTGATGTGTCTAAACGCACCACAGCAGGTCTGATGGACACTTTGCCTTGAGCTCCTGTTCACCCCTTCCACCCCTCAATGCCACTTTCTCCCGATTCCAGAATAATGAGCCTTTCAGAAATTCAACTCAGGGATCTTGGCCCAGTGGTGTGCTCGGCAGCCCAGATTTCTTGCCTCTTCCCCCTGCTAAAGCCCTCGCTAGCCCTGCAGCTTCCAGGCCGCTGAAAAATCACAGCTCTGTCGGCCAAGTGTGGCCGCTGTTTCAGCAGGATAAGTTGGCCAAGGGAATATTGTCTAAGTCCCCCTGAATGTAAACGAAGCACCCTTTGCTGTCACCCTGGATGCCTGGCCTGTCTTCTGTCTTGGATGGCTGGTTAGGCATTCTCCTTCCTCATAAAGGATGCAGCTGTGCTGTATGAAAAAAAACAAAGATGGCTCTTCTGTATTTATGCCCAGGCCTCCCCCATTCCAGCACAGAATTGTCACAGTAAGGTTCAGACTTTCTCCTAACCCTGCGGTTGGAAAATCTGCCTTGTTTTACAGCCAGCCAGAGCTGGAAACCAACGGAGAAACAAGAACGTATGACATCTTCCACCTATACCCAGAATAATCTACTGACGACATTTTTTGTCAGAAAGGTGGATTATTTCAGCAAGGACTGATTTCATGTATTCAGCATTAGTGCCATTTCTGTGGGCTCTTTACTTATGTGTCATGGGTGCTCCGTGGTGATTCCCTATGGATCCCATGTGATGGATGGTCTTAATGAAGGGTGTTAATTTAAAGTCACCTGCAGGCTATAGCCATTCCATCCATAAGGCTGCATCATCGCCTATCCAATGTTCTCTCCACACTGACAGAGGAAGGCCCAGGGAGAAGTGAGGAGATGGAATTGGATTTGAAGCTCTGAGGCAGGTAATAAAAAGCAACACTCCCACACACCAAGGAATGTGATTTCCCCAAGTACCGCTGGCAGACATGTTGAATTTCTTGCTGTAATGTATAGGCGACCA
Organism: Lepomis gibbosus; assembly: GCA_029875015.1. Taxonomy (NCBI): domain Eukaryota; kingdom Metazoa; phylum Chordata; class Actinopteri; order Centrarchiformes; family Centrarchidae; genus Lepomis; species Lepomis gibbosus. The sequence goes on along the minus strand of JAPMOB010234459.1, from coordinate 20,478 downwards.
AGCTATTCATAACACGTAAGGCCCTGGCGAGTACACTAGCTGAAGCTTGTTTTCTCATTAAAAGAGCCTTTCCTGGTCAAAAATGCACTGGGTGAACTTTAATCAAGCCATATGTAATTTACTTTCATACTTTCATTACATACAGTAGCCCCACGTTAAAACATCTTTGGTTTCCATGGTAATGGCTTACTGCACTGAGCAACCATTTCATTAGAAAAGTGACATAGAAGCCTGTTATGCGTGCGCATGACTAAATGATAAGGCGGAAAGGTCCTATAAAATCCAAATTAATAATCTTATTCATAAATTCAGTGTAATTTCCCCCTATTATGCAGAAGGGAAGCACATGATAGAGTTAATCATGGCACAGGAGGATAGATTTCTTCACTAGTGCAGTAGGGATACTTTAACTATTGAATATACATAATAAATTTGTAAAATTTAAGTTGTGCCAGGTCACAAGCACGTGTTCGCTTGAGCCACAAACTTGAAAAAGCAGTCGACATCCAAAATCATCACTTTGAACTGGTCACCAAAGAACCATATCCGGTTACAGAAGCTAAGAATGCCTTAACTCCTGCAGGATGAGCTAAGTCCCATTTTAGATTGGGAGTGCGGCAAGTAACACAGGGTGAAAGCAGTTATATCTTATCAAGAAGGATTAATTTATCTCTTGATGATGAAGGTAAAGAAACACAGTGTTCATGTTATCCGCAAGTAATCTAAAACTAAAATTTAATTTCAGCTGGGTTTTCCATTTTTACTGCAAGACCCTGCCATGCAGTTTGGTCAAGACATTCATGTTTCCCTTATGATGAATATTAGTAATTTGGTGTTCCCTTAACTTTTCCGCTAGTGGCATCATCAGGTCAAAATTCTAGTTGGTCCCATACTTTGTTTTCTTATATAATGGATGCTGTAGGCTACTTTGTGTTTAGTGCTAGTTAGCAAAAGTCAGCATAATAACATGTTAAACTAATATGGTGAACATACATAGTAAACATCATACTTCTTAAAAGTCAGCTTGTTAGCTTTGTCATTGTGATCATGCTGCCATGCTAACTTTAGCTTTTAGCTAAAATCTAGCTTGGCTGTATATGCTAAACAAGATACAACCGCAGGTGATGACTGGTATGACATTTTGAAAGATTAAGTAATAAAAATTGTAATTAGTCTGGACTGAGAATGTAGATATGTTCACAATTCAAAGAGAGTAATAAGAAAGACTACGTCCATGCAGATAATTTGCTTGTGTGTTAAATTATTTGAAGAAATCCTCTTCAGAAACATTGAACTCTGCATGTTTAAGTTAACACATTCTGAGAAGATAGTGGTCAAAAGTGTTAGCAAAAAAGCCATGCTTCAGAAATGAAACTGTGTCAGCTTATTAAGATGTCAATTCTGCATTTCTTGTTTGTTCTGCACCAGGTTTTGTTCATTGTCAGTTACATCATCCAAGGATTATCTTCCCTGAGCGCCTTTAGAAGAACATTCCCTGGAGGTTCACAGATGTAATGAGCTGAAGTCAATCAACAGAAAAATAAATACCAATCAATCCTCTCTTTCACATGCTTTTTTGCTACATATTATATCTAAGCCTACCTTGTGCCAGAGCTGTAGTTCAATCAATCTGAAAAAGTAAGATGTGATAAAGCCATGCTCTTTACACAATACAAAGCCTCTGGATGCAATGTTGAACATGGTCAGAAGCAGGTGTCAGTTCTTACTAAGCCTGACCTTGCGGAAAGGCAGCATATTTCAATTTCCCCTTCAGTAGTACAAGAGTGGTGTCCAGAGAGGGTTGGGGAGACGTCTGTCTCTGCAAAAGGGCCCTCAGTAGCTTTCTATGCAGGCCAGTAGAGCAGCAGGGATGGCCCTAGGCTGGAACTAAGCCTCATGCCCGCCTCGCTGACACTGATCCGCCTCCCTTGCATCACCACACAGCCTAAATTAAGCAACCATGGTCAACACGGGAAACAGAGGTTGAAGAAAGTGGAGGTTTTCACTTTAAGTCATTGCAATGATTTTGTCTTGCTCCTGAGGCATAAAGCTATTGACTTTCTCTGCCAAAAAAAATGATTTTCACGTCAGCATTTGCATTAAACACAACTGTATAACGTTTCTGACACAGTAAGGAATGTTTTTGTACCACTTTTAGGTGAAAGAGCAGTAAGTACAGAGCAGCCGCTTTCTCGGCTAATACTCCATTAGACATTTGGTGAAGAAACATCATTAGTTTATTTTAATGTGCCACAATGGAGGCTGAGTGACACTAATGGGGGGGCTGCGTAAAAAATGGTGTCAGTCTTGGCAATGTGACGGTTCATTGAACAGCACATTAGTGCTTAAAGTATTTCAGGTCTAAGTATGCCTTCCTCTCTTGAGCCTATATGAGAGGGGGGAAGGGTCCAAGGAGGCAATTTGAAAATGCATTTCAATGTTCATAAAACAGGAAAAGTGAGAGCACACATTGTGAAACAGGCAACCTGGTGTACAGACTAGTCTCAATCCTTCTCAAGCCTAAAGATCCATTAGCTGGAGTGCTGAATGGATTTGCTTCTTTCTGTCCAAATATCCACAGTCAGCAAGGAGGATTTGAATCGTAAACGTAACCATCCCTCACTCTATCAACCAAAGTACTTATGTGGATGCCAACACAGCAGAATGTTGTTGTAGTGCGGAGACGGCGGATGTTGCAGCCAAGATTAATGAGCAATTTACAGCGTAATTATTAACAATTCTGGTCATTAAAGCTATAAGATGTGATGAAGTGGTAAAAAGCGCTGAAATTATTGTAGATCTATTGGTGGATGTGGTGACAATAGTAAACCACCTCAGGCCGTTTTACGTGTGAGCTGTATGGCTCCCTTCTCTGCAAAGCCAACTGTCTGCCTTTTAAGAGGTACTGAGCAAAGATAGAGTGAGGAGAAAAAAATAGATGGACTTCAATGCCATCACTTTCAAAACATGTAATAACTGGGAGGTGACAGGGGTCAAGTGCCATCATTCTGTCCTCAGCCGAGACAATTTGATACAAAAAACAGACAGACAGTGAGTAACTTTACCACTTGACATTATTGCAAAATAAGTGGTCTCGTCTGTGACAAGTCATGCATCAGAGGCCAGGCTTCCCCAGGGTTATAGCCCTCAGAAAATACAGCACTGACAGGTGAGAATTTCCAAGTTATTATGTAATCATCAAATGAAGGGTCCATTGGAAAAACACCATACAATTATACAAGAAACTTTAGCTGAAGTTCATCATTTGATATTTCTGTATACATCTCATTTAGTCAGTAGAAACATTTATGCTCTTCTAAATTAAACACTTAAAGCTGCACTAATCATTATTTTTATATTAAAAATGGATCAATTGATTATGTGCAATGTGAAAAGTGTCTCTATCAGTGGAAAAACCCACAGAAAATCTTCACCAGACTGCAGTTTCTTTCAGCTTTTTAGATACTTTCAGCTCATTGTTTTGGTTTAACAGCCTGCGAGTTTAGAGTTGATTCATCCTCTCCACTCTATTCTTCCTTGCTTCCAGCAGCAACAGGCAGCTTTTTAAAAATTTAGTGAACTCTGCCAGACAGAAAAATTTGCCAACTATCCAACTAGCTACTTTTTGGGGTAGTAGCTCTTTAAGATGTATATGCCATTGTGGAAATAACATTCAAATATGTCAGAATTTCAATTTATATTAAGTATGAATCAAATTTACAGTTTGTGACTTGTTGCCAAAGATGTTGATTTCAAGCAAGGTGAAATGCACATATTGAATTAAAAGAATGTGCTCAGAAGAATGAGAGATCCCGCATATAATTTGATAAAAGTGACAAACCGTACAATTTGAATGCAGAGCGAGAATTAATAATTCAGACCTGCAGAATCGTTCCTGATACAGAGGGGGAGAAAACAGAGGAATAAGAAATATGATCCCTGGTGTCTGCTCAGTTCTTTTCTTTCCTCTTCCGTTTACTTTTTCTTCCTTCCCTTACAGGTTTCATGAAATCTGGGACACTGAGATATGTATGTTTAGAATTCCTGCATGTGTAACTTTGCAAAAATATCTTTTCTTCCAGATGAAGTCAGTGGAGATGAAGCTTGAACGCTGAAATTCATCTTCACTATTAAGATAGAAACAACCTTCATTATAGCCGTTATCAGTTGAATTGCAATATAAAATAAATAGGGTTCAAGTCGAGGTCAAGTGGGAATTGCTCTTCACCTGTTCAGTTTGTATTCACCAAAACACGACATGCTGTCTGGATTTGCGTTGCTTTGATGATCCCATTGAAGCGGTGCCTGTCAGTGCGTCCAGAGGGGTTAATAATCTAATCTCCTGCATTAGACCTCTCCCAAGTGATTGCTGGAGTGACCTTGGCTATCTCTAATATAACAGAGAGTTGACTTGTTTATTGTGTTCCTCCTCTTTCCTCTTTGCAGTCTATCTATGTTTGTTTTTGATTTGCTTGGCCTCTGGTGTGGTTTACGGAGATGCCCTTTCCATGCATCACCTTGGGGGCTAGTGCTGGTCTGGGACTTCTGTTGCTCCCCCGTCTAGGGGTCAGAAAACCCTGTGGCTGTGATTGTCCTCTACCTTGTGATGCCAAAGCATCCAGAGGATTAGTTTGCATTTTCCTCTTACCCTCCCTCCATCAACTGTACATTTTGGGTGTGCCAAAGCTTGCACATACACATCGTCTCCATAAACCCTCAGGACATGCTGCTGGGGAGGCCCATGTTCACACTCAGCCGCATGAACACACGCATGCACGACTGTTTTCGCGCCAAGCAAGATTTGTAGCATTTTCCCTCATGAATCTTGTGGCATTCGCCCGATAAGCTTTATCCTGCCAGTTTCTAGCTGCCTGGCACTAAAATGTGTGTGAAGCCTCTGAGACCTCCTCTATCATTATTCATGAACATCATTATTTTGCAACTGTCTGCGTTCTTTCAATGAATTTTCCCGGCGCCAAACTGTAGGCGGCCTCTAGTATCAGCATGTAACACAGATTCTTTTGGTTTTCACTCCAAAAAAATTAAGTATGTGTGAACCATCCTGAAACGTGCTGCTGACAAGCATTTGGCTAAATCTTTCAAACACTTAATCGTACCCCCCACCTCCCTCCCAAACCCTCTAATTGGTTTAATGTACAGTGAAATAGGGTCGGCTGTTTTCTTTTAAACTTAAACTGTGGACAGATCCTGCCTCTCTTGCCGAATGGCTGTCAGGTTCAGTTAGAAGCTTAGGTAGATTGAACAAAAAGGATCCGTTAAGCTGAAAATCCAATCTGAAGTGGGCTGGTAGCAAAGTACTCTTTAATAACTAAATGATGCATGAACTCCAACCATTGAATAAGTCAATGGCAGAGGTTAAAGGAAGGACAATGTACTTCTTTTGTAGTATTAGACTCACATTGGCGATAATGTTAAAATTACACTGAGAATCTCCTTCAGGCAAACATTCAAAACCACATACAGGCAGCCCATTTCCAGTTGTATTGCGCGGCTTCCTTGTGTTCTGGAAAAGCACAGGGTTCATATTCTTGTGGGAGCCACGAGGTTGCTAAAATGAAGTCGACCTTGCACCCTCACAGTTAAGGGAATGTAACTAATGAAGGTCTGCATCAATGAGAAGCACAGACAGTATGTCAACATGAGGTACCTGAGTCCCCTATTATACAGAAATGTTGTACACAACATGCCAAGGCTATCCACATTATTATCACCAAGATATTCCAAAAAGCAAGAAAGCTGAAACATTTAAGTTTTCAAGGGTTATGTTTAAACCATATTAATTGTAATGGTCTTGTGGTCTAACTTGTGTACTCTAATTATAGCAAATATTCTGACAAGAGTACATCTGTTTTTAAGTGCTAAACATAGCCTATTTGAACCTAAATCATGCTTTATAGCCATGCTAAATGTTCATGTCAGTTGGCCCAGCACTTTGATCCAAACTGAAATATCTCAACAACTGTTTGACAGATTGCCATGACATATGGTACTGACTTTTATGTCCCTCTGAGGATGAATTGTAATAACTTTGGTGATTTCTTAACTTTTCATCAAGGGCCATAATCAGGTCAAAATTTCAATTTGTCCAGTACTTATCTTATCTACTAATCATACTCCTATTACAATGTTGAACTGTGTGGATATTGTTTTTCAAAAAAAAAAAAGAAGATCAAAATCCATTGAACAGAACCAGAGTTATTGTCTTTTTATTCCATGTTTTCCACTTACTGTCAAAACTTGGAGCCTAAATTACCCATTTCAGTGACATCACTTTAGGCAATTTATCAGATTTAGCGCAGCTCCCTCTGGAGCCATAGCGGCTTTATAAAACTTGGTCCATTAAAACAACGACTTGTCTAAAGCATTCTGTTTGTATACTTTATGTATTGCTATTTTAAGCTCTAACTATTTTTTATAACTGTATTCATACATGTGTGACGTGACAACATCAATTGTATCTTGGGGGCAAAGTCTGACCATAATACATTCTGGGTAACATACAAGTTAGTGTCATATTCAGTCCATTCTTCAGTCATAAGTAAAGGCCGAGGCACACATGAAGCCCTCTCCAAAAAGGTTCCCCAGGCTATACTCTTCATCCAGATAGACTCTGCACACAACTGAGGGCCAGACTAATTCCTGTCCTGTCCCCACTGATTGGGGAGAACAAGAGGTACCGAGAGATGCACTGGCCTACATAACCATAATGAGCTGAGCACGTAGATAGTAAGCTAACACGGTGAGACATGTGGCTAAGTTAATGGGAGAGGCAGTGTAACCGAGCCGCAAACCTACTGATGTGGGAGTGGCATGTGATAACGTATTGATGGGCATTTTGCTAATCTCCTTTGAGAGGTCTGACAGTGAGTGAACAGGAAGAGAGTTAGTGCCCTGAGGCACATCCAAGGGCAATAATGAGGTTCCACATGGTCCTGTGATTACCTCACGATATTCCTGCCCGTCATGGGATGAACATGTAGAACACTGTATAGAATGCCTAAATTAAGAGCAATGATAGTGATTGATTAATTATGCAAGTAGGTTTCTGTTATCTTATGTTTAGTTAATATGATTTCTATTACACTGTATGTCACATGCTGTTTTATCTTCTACAGTAAACCATGATTTTATATAAACTTAAACTCAATCAAATTGAATGGGTCTGCTAGTTCAAACAGAAGCATACACATAGCACACTGTCTTAGGAATACATGAGATAACAGGAATAATAAAATTAAATAAATGTTCAACTGACAAATGTGTTGTTTTTGTGTGTTATCAGTTAATTTGTGTATCTGGAAACCAGAGAAATTAGTTCACTGGTGCAGAACTTGCGGAAATTCTCATTAAATGAAACCAAAACCTGAGTTCTCATTAAGTTATGTATGAGTGCATGTGTGCTTATTTTTTCCTTTTGTTTTATTTAATATAATTTCCATTGTACTGAATGTGTTATGTAGTTTATGTGCTGGGTGTTCTAGTTTTTACTACTATGGACCTTTATCTGAAGTTGAATTGAATAGGTCCATCGTACGTGCACTCACACACACATACACACGCACTGACTAGTGCCAGTGTTAATCTGAGCAAATGTATGGCCCATTAGCTGTTTTGTGGCAGTAATAAAATCTCTGTGCATAATTCATTGCTCTGTGCTCTCAGCGACTGTCAAGGTTTAAAGGTAGAACAGCTTGAAGTTAACTGCATATCAAATTTAAAATAGGCTATTAAAACAAGTTAATGTAAGGAATGATTTGTCTTTTGAACTTCTGTATGTTACATTGCCACAAGCTAAATGAACAGCACCACAGGTGAAAATTAGTTATGGATATGAAATTTCTCAAAAAAAAGGGTGTGTTCAGCGATTACAAACACAGTTTTAACAGTGTCCAATTAGCACAATCACACCTCTGTAAAGATGTTTCCTATTTCTGTCTTCCTAATTGTTCTGTTTTACAGTCTATTTATGTTCACTGTCACTGACTGCCTGCCACTCCTTCCTCCTCTCTTCCTATCTGCATTTCTTGTTATTTGAGGGGTTGTACAGTATTATGTAAATCGTACGATGATAAAAAGACAGTCTTTGCCTCTGAAATGACAAAACTGCCATGATTCCACCCTTTTGTCTGTGGATTTACTTTATTTTCATAGATGCTCTGCAATCCTCTAAAGGTGGCATAACATTGTGTGTTAACCAAAGTGAACCTGACAACTATCTCATTCATTTGCAGCCAATGTTTGTTCCAGAAGTTACAAAACAACAGCCTCTTGCATTCTTACATCTCCGGCGAAAACTGTAAGTGCTTGCAAAAAATAAAGTACCGCGTCACCCTGAGGCTTCTCTCTCTCCCTCTATTTCTTTTTCTCTCTCTCTCTTTCTGATGTACACCACAGACAACACCATACATAAAGAACCCTTCTTATCTTATTTGAGCAGTTGCTTTAGGTATTTCTGCAAACTCCAAGGGGCTAGAATTATAAATCACTGTGAAACAAGATGGCAATCAGCAAGTATTGTTGCAAAGAAGACTAATGAAACCACCCACCCTGGTAAATGACCTGGAGATCTGGTCTGATACTGACTCCCCACAGTCACTGAGATGTGATATACTGGATCTCTCTCACGCACAGTCTCCCATGATGTGCCTTGAGCTGGCCAAGGCCAGATAAGGCCACAAAGGCAAACCAATGGGGTCCTTTGTCTGTTTGTTCCATTACGGGAACGCAAGCTTATTTCAGATTTGGCTGGTCTCTGTTTAACCGCCACAGAGGACATTATAATTTTATCTGAGAAAGGAATAGAATTGTGTGTTAGCGCTAGCTGGTATTCCCTGTGGTAATTCACATTTAATTGTAAATACATTCTACAACCTTTCTTTGGAATAAATTAGCATGTTTACTATTGTTGCTCTGTACTTCCAAGGACCTCAAAATGATCAAAGGAGTGAGTTTGTTTGAAGAATGAAGCATTCAGCATATTTTAGGTTAACAAGAGCTGAGTTCCCCTCTACAGCAGTCGGCTAGTGTCATATCCCCAACCACCCTCCCCTCATCACATAGGAGACATCTATTTTTATCCTTTTCATTACTATGTTCACATCTTACTATACATGGATATGAAAGCTATGGCTCCCAAACGACATCATTATTAGCTCTGACTGCCATGCTAAATCACCTCATTTATCTCTCATTGGCGTGCCAAGTCTGAGAGAAACTACTTAAAATAACACAACAAACATTAAAGAGCTTTTCTTTTTTTTTAAAGGGAAATTACATTCCTATAAGCTGCAGAATCACACTTGTGGCATCCATAGAAATCAACACCAACCAGGGATTGTGCATGCTGCACCTACATCTACACAAAATATGGCTCCATACGCTGTGAGTAAGCCAGTCATTAGCCACTCTCCAATATTGATTAATTTGCGTAGATTTGTTTACATGAACCTTTAAAACCCTGATTGCATATGTGTTCTGTGTGTTCTTTAAATAAACCAATTAACAGTTTTCCTGTATTTCTTCAGAGCATTCTGCAAACTGAAAATGTAATGAAAAAAGTACTGAGATGACACTGTTTTAGTACAATGTGTCGTAGGCAAATAAACCAGGTGTCTTATTAAGTTAGAGCTTAACCAGGGTAATCTAACCACGTTTTTGGGTTTCTTGACTATGAGAATACCATTCTGTTAACTTATGTTGCAGTGTATTTTAGTAATAACAGCATTTGGACTCTCAGCCATGAGGGAGTCTTTTGTGATTTAAGAGAATAATTTTATATTTTGGATAATATGTTTACTCTCTTAACACTTTCTTGCTGAAAGTTAGATATGAAGATTGATACCACTTTCAAATCTGTGTGTAATTGGGCAGGTTAGCCTAGCTTAGCGTTGCAGGGAGAAATAGCAAGTCTGGCTCTATCTAACTGTAAAAATTACATTAAAAAATTCTATAAAGATAACATCTCATCATCTCTATGCTTACTTTGCACATGAACAGAAATTTCAAAATAACTTTTTGTGGTTTTCGAGTGGCCTTTTATTGTGGCCAGCCTAAGGCTCACCTGTGCAATACCCATGCTGTCTGATCAGCATCTTGATATGCTACACCTGTGAGGTGGATGGATTATCTCGGCAAAGGAGAAGTGCTCACTAACACAGATTTGTGAGCAATATTTGAGAGAAATGGGCCTTTTGTGTACATAGAGAAAGTCTTAGATGTTTGACTTCAGCTCATGATGAATAGGGGCAAAAACAAAAGTGTTGCGTTTATAATTTTGTTGAGTGTATGTTCCAATGTGTGTGCTGTGGAAACTAATTGCAATGTTTGCCATCATAGCCTGTCTTTATTGTTGGATTACATAGCTAAAACAATAGTTTTTCAAACAGTAAATTACCCTCTCTCCTTGTGCTTCAGTGATTAATACAGTAGTGAAACCAAATGCCCTTCTAATAACTCTGTCTGCCTACATAGCATCACACTTGGTCTTTGCTTAGCTCTCAGTCTGAGCTCCCACCTTAAAGTCCAAGAGACGATTAACAGGATCATACTTCCAGCAAATGCCTTTTGTGATTTCCTGTGTGTGGATGTGCTTGTATGTGTGCATGCATGTGCTTGTGGCTGTCTGTCTGTGTGTGTGTGTCTGTGTACTCAGAAAGGATTAAGATAGAGTCTGAGTTATGGCAGCTGCCTTTAGAGGGAAATGGAGAGGGCGGGATAGAAAAAGAGAGACAGTGATGGAAAGAGCAGAGAGAGGGAGACAGACCTGGCGCCCTGGACTCGGCACTTTCACTGACTTAGCACAACAGTGTGGATGTCACCGACTCTTAAATCACTTCCAACCTTCTTTGAGCTCCATTTACATTTCAGGGAAATCCTCCTGCCTTGAGCCAGAGAAGTTGTTTTACTTAACAGTCTCAGGATACAAATATCAATTACTGTAATGTAGCTCCTGCTGAAGTGTGTGCGGCTGCTGACTGATAGAGCAGCTAATGCAGCCAAAAGTCAAAGCTTTGCTTTCCTGCAGCATGTGTACAAACCTTCACTGAAAAATACCCAGATTTGTTCAAAAGGGCATGTTGGTAGAAACAGATTTTCACACAGATATAATGTGCCCACACATGTTCAGCAGTTTGTGTTAAATGGGGTCCTCTGGTGGTGAGGGCAGCTCAGAATCTGAAAATGAAGCCAAAATTAGGTGAGAATACAAAAGCCACTAAACATAATGTAAAAAAGCAAATGTTTGCTCGAATGTAAATACAGAACCCACGGTTGGTTTTGTCCGTTGACAGTTCTAATAAAGTTTATTCAAACAAGGCTACCATGAACATGGATCTTTTGACAGCAAAAACCTGCATGACATGCTGGAGATCCAACCAACCGACAACCAGATTGTTTAGGCAATTAATCAGGGGTCGTGACCTCCTTCAAACAACAACGGATCTGATAGAAATTAGGCTGGATAATAAAATATTACAGGGGCAACCAATTTGGGTCTAAAATCAGAAGTTTCAGCACTTTTTAGTAATCAAAATGGTGAAAATACCATGTTAAATGGTACACAAAGAGACGACCTTTGAATAACCAACAGTACCCTAATGAATCATCAATAAGAACAACTATGATTGGAGCCAGATTCTATCCATGTACTATGATTGATGGCGTGCGCACATTACAAATCACTCAAGAGTATTTGATTGCTCATTAGCATGATGATGGGGCGAGGATGGATCTTAGGTTAATTACAGATGAAGAGTCTAATAAGGGTGCCTCCACAATCCCTCTGTAGGGCATTTGTAAGTGTACTTGGGAGTAGTGTTCAGGAGTAGACTGATGACAACTTGTAGTCCATTGACAAATGGACATAAATTTTACTTGTTGTATGTAAAAGTTGATGTAAACTTTTAGGCTTGGTAAGAGCTTGCCATACCTCAGTTTCTGTATTTTAATCCTCTGAGTTGGACCCAGCACCATGGAGAGGAAAGCCGCATGCTCATGGATACAAGTTGCATACAGATTGTGTCCCAATCCTTTGGATTGTCCAGAACTGCAAGGCTCTTTCTTGCTAGATTTATGTCTCTGTCTCCTTTCTGTGAACTTGGCTGACTTTCAAACAAAATTATTTATAATATAATATTAAAACTAATTAGCATGTGCTTTTCTCCAATGCCTTTTCCAGTCTTCTGCTGATTGCAAACTGCTGTAAATAAATGTAAAGCTGTAAACTCTTGCTGGTTTGTGTGCTTAGGTAATATCAGAAAGCTATGAGGATGCTGAGGCTACTGGCTGTTTTTATTGCTCTGCATGTGGGCAACATCATGGCATTTGCTGGATGCTAATTTCTGCCGCTTTGCTGCTGTCATCTATTTTTGTGCAGTATTTGTATCGGTGTTAATTGTGAATTCCTGCTTGTCAACACTACAGAAAATTTCACAAGAACAATCTGCTCCTAGTCATGAATTTTTCGAGAGTGTAACGTGTATAAGTAAATAATTATCTGCTGAATAGCCTACGTGTCTAAGCCTGCTGCTGTATATCAGGTGAGCTGCTGGGCTTAGACTTATGAATTTCACTTAGATAGTATATAAACTGCACTGGCAGATTTGTTTTCTTGCCAAATGGCCACAAAGGCTTGTAGATTCCATGTAATTGCTTGCATGGGGCTGTGCATTCAATGTGGTTTTGAAGGGGGCTTATTACCGTGACTGTCATTCTTCTCTGGGCGTAACTCTCTGAATGCTTGTGGGAAGTGACGAAGCTAGAGCCGGCATAAACTCTATATATGTACTGAAGAAATATAAACACTTTCCATGTGAGTTGGCTGATGGAACTACATGTCAGCATTCCCAAAAGGCCTGGGACAAGCTTAAATATCACAATCTGTTCATATAATATGTCCCCGTGTTTATTTTGAACATGTTCTTGCGCTGCAAAAGCAACCTTGGGGCCAACCCAGTTCAAATCCCCATATTTTCCCCCTCTCAACTCGTCTTCATTTGAAACACAATGCTTAATTCCCCAGCTGGTATTGTACATAAATAACCACTCTCCACCTCTCATCTGCCACAGATGGATGCCACCCATTAATGTGGTTTGTGCTGCTAAATTATTTAACATGGAAGATGAGTGAAATGTGTTGGGTTATGACTACAAGCATAAGGAAGCCCAGACGGAACCTAAGATAATGGTAGAGCAGCGGCCTCTTCTCTTCTGGGATAAACTCTACTGTAGAAAGCTATAGTCTATTATATCAGGAACCCCCCTTGGAGAAAGAAGCTTTTTACAGTTTTTTTTCTCCACTTAACGAAGCTATGTCTACAAAACTCTGTGCTGTATGCTCGATATATGCATGAGCCGGTCCTTGGTGTCTCGTTCAAACGTGAAACTACCAAATTGGAACATCTCAGCATGCCTGTGAACAATGAAAGAATGTGTTGGAGTTTTCTGTGTGTTTTGAACTCTTGGTAACCTTCAGGAATATTGATAAGAGTAAGGAAAGGCAAGACAAGGCAAAGTTATTTATATAGCACTTTCCAAACACTATCATTCAAAGACAGTAATAGTGAAAAGAGTGTTGGGGGAATTTTACTCCAAATTGTGGGCCAAAAAGGACAATTTTCAGCACCTTCATTATCTAGATTTTAGATTTGATTTGAAATGTTGAACATATCTGTTAAATATGCAAGGCAAAGTTCTAACAATTTTGATAAATGGTATTTTCAAAAAGCTCATTTACACTTGGCAATTTCTGGCTCCCTCTCTTTCACTCACCTGTATTCAACATTGCCTGTAATCATTGTCCTTCAGGTGACATCACTCAAAGGACAAATTCAAACATTGTTTAGATTTTTTAAACATGTGCATGAGTTTAATGAATGGGCTTTTGTTTTGGTGAAAAGCCCATTTGACAACTAAAGTAAAACCAAGGTCCCCTAGTTGGATTCATGTTAGGGGCCATTATTTTTGATCAAGTTAAACAGGTTATTGCTGTTGTCACATGCACCTCTATTGTAGGGGATTTTAACTGAAGTCTAGTTTTAGGATTATATTTTATGATTAAATATTTTGCAAGCATTGTTAACATCCTACAGGCTATAATAATTGTTGTTAAAGTTAAATACAGTAAATAATTTCAACTTCCAGAAAGCTGGCATGGTATGCACTTGTCATAAATTAAATTTAGTGATCTTGAAGTGGGAACTGAAGTGGCCACAAACCCTAATACAAACACTACAACACTACAGCCATGGTCTGAGAGGCTGTACTTATGCAGCGTTGCTTTGAGCTAAATGCTAACATAACTGTGCTAATATGCACACAATGATAATGCTAACATACGGACCTTTAGATGGTGTGTTTACCATGTTCACTATCTTATTTTAACCTGGTAATATGTACTAATAGTACAATGTACGGGTTAAGGCTGATGGGAATGTCATTGGTTTGGTAGGTATTTGATCAAAAACAAAATATTGGACACGTTTAAATTTTGACTTGGAATCACAAGCTTAAAGTTTTGTCTGTGGCGACATTAACTGCATCTTCTCATTGGGCTTAAACACAGCCCAGCCTAATAGAGCAATTTTAACTAAGAAAATAGCACAAATTAAGGTCATAGTGCAGTAAACCAAGCCATATCTAAAAGTTAAAAAAAACAGCTTTCTATGAGGTGTATTTGATTTTATTTTGTTTCCTGCATCTGGAGCTAAATAAAATGTGACAACAAGCCGCACAACTTCCATTTTATGAACAGAACACAATAGTTTTATAGTTTATGAAGATCCAAACAACTGGTCAATGTCCAACATTGACCAACATTGATTACTGTCAAGCACTGTAGTTGATTTCTCACAGTGAAATTTATAAAAACAAGCCAGACCCTAGTCTGGCTTAAAAACAGTGAACCTTAACTCCACATCTGTCTCCAAACTGTTGGATCATGCTCTGTTTATAATTGAACACGGATGACTCAAAACCTTAAACAGCATCCCTTATCAGGCTTGCATTTAAGCACCTGAAAGATGCTTCCTTTGAAGCCGACATGGATCAGAAATAAATGCAACATTCACTTCATGTGTGGATGTGATGCATGAAACAAAGAACCCGCCAATATGTATCAAAGGAAACATAAAAGTGTAACAACCTTCACTGGGGCTGGCTCCTGCAAACATTCACCATCTGTTTGATGGAATCCTGTATTGGCAAACTCACAAGCCACAACCGAGCCAACATAGCTGTCTCCCAGAATGCAACAGTCACGCTGGGTACATTTATTGTCTTGTGTTTAATAAAAAAATGTGCAGTCCTTCCTCCTACATATGTATATGAACACTCCTGTCAAGCCTAGGGAGAACTTTGAAAAAAACAGAGTGATACATTTTGGCATCAGTTTAACAACAAACCATGCAACACACAATTTTTGTAGAATTCTGGATTGATGTCACACTAACCACTGATAAATATTATATTCCTGAATTTAACATTCGCACAAGTTGCAGGGGTCAAAGAGATAGCAGGTAGACCCAAGAAAGGCATTGTTGGTCTGTCTGCTCACCACTTTTATCCTGCTAAAATATAATGATGATTACTGGATTGCCATTGCTATGTGTGTGGACATTCAAGGTCCCCAAAGGAAGAAACCTGACTTTGGTGGTCCCCTGACTGTCCCTCTAGCGCCACAACATGGTTGACAATTTGGATTTTAACTCAAAATTCCTGACAATTATTGGCGGATTGCAGGTAAATTCTGTACGGATATTAAGTTGTTGATCATAATTGATGGGAAGCATCATATTAAAAGGGTCTGGTTCAAAAGCTGTTAATCTTATTAATGACAGTCACTGTTGACACCTCAATCAAAATCTATAACTTTTGCTCTACAACTTGTATGGCAGCAATTATCTAACTAAAGCAGTCTTTCACTGCATGGCTCTCCAGTTGCAGTGGTAGCGCCTCCTGTGCCGTCGGACATGTCTTTACACTGATTTGCATAACATGCTCTGAGGTTACTTCTATTAGTAAAGCAAGAACATTGCCCTGTCCCAGTGGTGTAATGTGACTGGAAATGACAGAGCTTTAATAGTGTGTTCATTTATTTAGGAAGGATAGGAAACAACTGAGAAGCTTTAAATATTTTCACCAATAATTTGTGCTGTAATTGTGAAGTAACCACATGCAAAATCCATGTGAATAGTGGCCAATGTGGACACAATCTTCCCATAATATTTTCTAGTCAATTCCTTTAATCATCTTTTGCCTATCTGTGACATACTAAATGAAGTGTAACACAAAAGTTGTAAACTGACTCAGTGGTGTCAGTCACACAATATCAGCTAACATTAGCCACATTCGCAAGCTAGCTAAGTCACACGACCTAGTAAGGCTGCAGCAGCAAAACCCCTGTGAACATTAAATTGAGTGATGATGATGATGATGATGATTTATAGCTTATGAATGTAACTTCTCAGTTGTGAGAGAAGGAATGTGTTATTTCTCCTTTTAAAAGGTTTGTAGGCATCATGCTTATCATGCTTTGGCATTTCCTTCGAGTTAAGTCTGTTAATATTCCCGGCAATTTTAATATCACTATGTATAATATACTGTATATTATAATGTTTTATTGCTGTACTTTTACTGTGTAAGTAGTGTCTTGCTGTATTTTAACCTGTGAAGCACCTTGGTCAACCTTGGTTGTTTTAAGTATGCTACATAAATAAAATTGGTATTGATATTGATGCTTAAAGGTATTTCCAAGTATGTGTTTTCTAGGTGCGGCTGTAGCTCAGGAGAGCTGCTTGCGGGTTGCCTGTTAATCGAAAGACCGGCGGTTCAATCCCCGGCACCTCCAGGCTCCTCCATGTTGAAGTGTCCTTGGGCAAGATACTGAACCTTGAATTGCCCCTGGTGGCTGTTCCATCAGTGTATGTGTTAGTTTCTGTTTGAGTACTTAGGCTCAGTGTGTGAATGATGAAGGCTATGTGGTGTAAAAGCACTTTGAGCGGTCGCAAAGACTAGGAAAGCGCTATACAGAGCTTATACATTTACTATACAACCCTACTGTTGTGTACTATGGGTTGCTTTACTGTTACTAAAATTGGCAGTGCAAAGTATATGCTTTCATCGTTAATGTAGCAATAAAAATGATCATGTTAAATTGACCATTTGGTTTGGTCAAATAAGGAACTGTGCAGTGGCATTGAGATAGATTACATCGGAAATGTTACAGAAACTCTTTTAAAAATGCAGCATTTAGCAAACATTTCATTAGGGAACCTAATTTTAAAGAATTTAATGACTCTTTGATATCAGTGATCTGTCTCAAAGCTGGGTCAATTACCCAAGCTTGTAGGACAGCTGACAAGCAGCATTTTACAACAGCACTGTGCTGGTTTTATCACACTAGTTTCCCATGAGCATGCACTGACCCCACCTTTTAAAGCACAGCTCATCTTAATTGCCTGGAAAATTATCATCTGTGCTGGGAAAAGCAAGGCTCAAAGTTTGTCTTAATTTATTCTGTCCTGGCTCTGTGATGACTCTGTCCAAAAGCATAAAGTGCCAAGCTAGAGGAAATGTGTGGTAATTGGTGTAGTTGTGTGGGATCTTTAGACTTGCCTGTGGCAACTTCTCATCTGTCCTCTGGTTAAAATAATGTTTCACTGCATATTTTATAACAAATTTGATAAAGCTTTTCTTAATAATACGAGAAATGAAGACTTCGAAACCAATAAGAATAGTCCTTAAAATCAATATCAGATTATCATACATATATTTTTTTTTAAATTTTGTGTCAAGCCCTGATGAAGTGAAATAGCTATTTCCTTATGTTCCCTGAAACTATATCATCTCCATGTTGTATCCCAAGTTATAGGACAAGAAAAGACTGCAGTAAACTATCTGAAATGTAGCCTAGTGAGAAAAAAGTAAACTTTGAATGAGGAAAATCACACACAATAGGCCCACTGGAAATGTACCACACATACTGTCAGGCAGCCCTGGCAAACACTAATCTTTCCCTGTTCCGTCTATGGTTAATAATGTCATCATTTGCCAAGAACCACTGTTGCTATTATATCCATGTCAAATTGACAGTGACTACATCAATACTATAATCACTCCTGTGACCAGATGTGAAATTAATCATAATACATCAACATCAAGTCATTGGTCACGGATTTCACATGGTTGTATTTTTATTAAGGGAGGAAAATATGCTTCTGACATGATGATTATAACAGCAAGGCCTTGAACACTGGCTTAACTGCGCACTGCAGGTATGCCAAGTCCCATCAGGATCTTAACTGTGAAGTTTACAAAAATAATGGCAGACAAATTCACCACTCGAAATTCCTAGAAATGTTTTAAACACCGGGTCTTTCATTTCTGACAGAGATAGAAAAAAGTAGGCTTCTTATTCTTAAGTGGCATAATCTAGCACATAGCAGATTTTATCAACTGTAGCTAGGTAGCAATTTAAAATAATGTTAGCTGGGTGGCTTGGGTTTTGGCTGACTTTTTCAAGGCTTAAGATTATGACATAAACAATGTAAAAAGAGTATATATTCCCTTGATGGCATGATATCCGGCTAAAAGACATAGGCTAAGCTGCATGTACCGGGCAAAAAGAGCACGTCATCTCCTTGGTCTTGGAAGTAATGCTGGGTTAGGTAAATAGTTTTGGTAGTAAGCTAGTTAGTCACACATGCCAATGTTTGCAAGTTATGTTAGAGTAGATTAACACACAAATCCGTTCCTAGCACTTTACTAGCTCTTTTTAAAAAGCTAAAATAGTTATACCACTCTTCAAACTTGTTATTAACATAATAACTATCTTAATACAATCTGAAACTGCTTCAACATCTGGAGAAATTCAAAGCTTGACAGCTGTGCCTACTGCTACAGCTTGCAAAGCTATATTGAACGATGTTTCAGGAAAGCTTTAGCAGTAATTTGTCACAACTCGAAAGTATGTTGAGTATGAGTGTTTTCTTAAAAGTTATGCTGCTATTGTTTCATGTTCTGCAGCTAATCCAACATGGAGACACTCTAGGGCTGTGTCCGAAAACCATCATTGATTCAGTACTCCTTACTCCCTCAGTAGGTCGATCTTTGTAGCTCCCTAATAAAATGAAAACAACACTTTAAGACACTGCTTGGGTCATTCTTTTGGTAGAGGTAGCGGAGGTAGCGGAGGTTGCGGCAGTATCGTGGGTGCATAGGAGTGGCTTACCCAGGGCCCAGGCTGGATAGGGGGTCCTCTACGTGTGCCGCGATCTGATGTTGACTGAAGTTGATTGTAGACACAGCTGGGTGAGAAAGCTGTGTGTAGTTCACTTCTATCAATTCCCCAAAAAATTCTGTTCTTATCAAATGAAACAGTCACTTCACTCTTGGTTTCAATGATAAACGACCACAACAATGACCAACAAAAAAGAATATATTCTGAGCAGACACATTTTTAAAAAAACATGAAACATGAATGGTAAAGTAACATTTGTATTTCAAACAAATGGAAAACTTCTTAGCAAATTTTAACAAAACTCGCTTCACCGTCATGCATGGGAATTCTGATGGATGGACAAAGACTACTCCCACAGGGAGCATTTCAGAATAAGAGCATTTTGCCTGCCTGATTTTGCTGACACGTTTAGATTTTTTTGATTTGGTGATTAGTGCTTGCTTTTTGTGCTGCTTAGTAAAATTCTTTCTTTTTTGTCTGTTTTAACTGTGTTTATTGTAGATATACAATCAAGAGTCTGCACAGGGTATTATTATTTTGAAGATTGACCGGATTCTCTATGCCGTTTCTGGGACTGACTTCCTGCCCGGTTTATCTGCTCTGTGCTGCTTGACGCGACTTCCCCCAATACACTGGCTGCGTGTTCTCCGGAGCGGAGCGTAGAGCTGCGTCTGGGGCACTGCAATGCTTCTGGTGTGATTGGCAATTTTTCAGAGTCATGTAAACTTGGTATATATGACTTGGTAGCAGGTGGGCCACGTGATGAAGCTCCACCTCCACTGTGCTGAGAGCCTAGCTCTGCCCCGGCGCGCAATCAAAGTGACAAAATTTAGAAGCTAAACGTATGCATAAATAGAAGCTTGAATAACAAATGCTTATGTTTTCATATTTTTAATATACAAATAGGGTATTTTTTTCACTAAATATGCACAATTTGCATTTGACACAAATCCATTTTCCAGCACATTGATTGAATTTCTTTTGGTTTTATTTTGATAATATACCAGATCGGCAGACATTTACAGAATGGGTTATCAAAATATGTTTTTTTCAAAGATTTATTTAAAATATACCACTCCACTCCCTATGTTAATCAGACCCTTTTTTCACATATTTACAGACCAAATAAAATGAGGATTATAAAATAGATATTTTTAAAAACCTCTGTCATGCTATAAGACTGTAAAATCATGATGATGTAACTGCGTTAAAGGTCAAGGAAT
>JAPMOB010234458.1:0-29771 GCA_029875015.1 Lepomis gibbosus | reverse complement strand
CACCCCACCCCATGTTACAGACAACCATGTTTTCATTGTCAAAAAATCACCTGACAATGATTCTAGAAAACACCTTTCACTGTGTCCCAACACATTCATGGTATGATGGTATGTCTGCTGGAGAACAACAGCCGTTTGGAATAGTTGAAGGTTATCACTTCTTATTTTCTAGAAAACATGGCAGGTGTCATTTATAATCCACTGACATATTGCACCTGGTGCTATGGAGGAACTGCTCCAACAGGAGGAGAATTAAATACTTTCTCTAGCCATCTACCAGGGTGAATAAACTGCCAGAAAATATGACATATGACCCCAATTTTCCCGATGCTTATGACAGATGTCTCTTCTTGCAGGTCAGAGTGAATGTGAGGAGGTTTACTTTCTCTTTTAACCAACCTTTAGTGAGTGTTGGGACATTAACTTGGCAAAGTGTGTGGTCTGTAATCTGGGTGAATGGCTGTGTCATATATCAAAACTCTTGGCAAAAGTCCTGGATTCAAAACTGTTTGAAAAACTAACAGACAGAGGGTAAAATGCTTGCCTACTGCTTACAGCGCTCTTGACAAAAAGAATGAATCTGTCCCTGGCACTCAAGGAATGCTGGCTTTTAGTTATACTAGTACTCTGTATCCAGAATGATTGATTTCAAGCCTTACCATTACCACATGTTAGACAAACATATCTATTTGTGTAGCAGTGCTGTCTTAAATGGAAAACAGTGCGGCATACTTGACCACTCTACACAGACAACTTGATCAATTGGTACACAGGCTTTCCACTCAACAAAAAATTGGAAGCAAATATAAGCAAAAATCTAAATTGCATAGCCCAACCGGCGCTTTGTCAAAAAGGACATCAGTAGAGAAATTGAGCACTTGTGAAACAATGGAATAGAAGGGGAGAGCATCTATTTGCAATAATAAAGTGCAAATACAAGCAGCCGGTCCTTAATGGAACTCCTCACTGTATCGCTCATTGCTGGGGCCCCCCAAGGCTTAGCAAGATTGAATACACCATATGTTTATCTGGAGCTTTTCCCCTTGTAAGTGGCACTGACGGCATGGATTTGGCACTTCTCTTGTCCTTCCCATAATGCATCAATCCAAAAGCTCATTTAGGCAATCACTTCCCAGACAACACACAAAAAGGGGCTTGGGCATTTATTTGGGTCCTACATCACTGCTATCCATCCATGTTGCATCTCTTAGAGGATCGCTCAGAGGATTTCAAATACAAAAGCTTAAATCATATTTCTCCAGCATGATCAATAGGGATATAAAGGTATGTCCAACCCTCATCTCTTAGAAATTACATTTATAATCAACCTTTTGATGCCGGAATTATTTACTCCAGCAATGTTTTTTCTACTGTGAGTTGAGCTACATTTATATACCTTGCTAAATTTGTAGGGAGGTGGTCGTTGTGGATGGTGGGCTGTTACTCTTTCAAAACGTCAAGTTCAAATGAATTGTGTGGCCAGCAATATCTATCTGTCAGTGGTCAAAGGGAGTGTACTGTTACCCTTCAGTATAGTCTTTCCATTTTCCCACGTGGTGTCATACAACTGCGCTACCACTGTGTCTTGAGAAGGCAGTCAGAGGTTGTTCAGTTGACATTGCTCCGCTCGTTCCTGGTGCCTCCATTGCCTCAATAGGTTGGCAAGTCAACAGGCGAGTCCTCAGATTTGTTGTTGTAGAGACAACAGTTGGCAAACAGCCGTCTGTTGATAATTTTGTCGTCTATTGTGCAGAACTCAAAGTACTTCCATACACTGCTGAGTTTCAGAAGATTTGGATTTAGGACAATCTGATCAGCACAGATTTGCTTGCTACTATCATCTTTCATTTTTATTTATTTGCTTAGTTTACTGATTGGTCAAAAGGGAATTCAACACTGCTGTCACAATACTAGAATTTCTAACTTTGATCTTGAACAATATCGATATTCAATAACATTTTTGATACCATGGGGAAAAATTCACTCAACATTGATTAAATTAGTGAATATAATTACTGAATGTGTTAAACAGAACATCAGTTAATTTAGAATCAGTTAACCGGTGTTAACTGAGATTCCTCAGGTCTGACAGCTCTGAGGGGTATTAGGTTAGTTTTGACAATTATAAATGTCTCTTACACGAACAACAGGACAACTGTCTTATCGACAACAGTTTACTGGGCCATCTTGTTTAATACTATACTTAATACTAGTGATGTTGAAAAGGGAGATGTCTCCACCTCTCCAATTCTTTATAAGGGATGGCGCGTCGGTCCTGCAGGTTCTGTCTTCTTTCGTTAGCACCGCTCTCTACGATCACTTTCATATCGGCTTGCAGAATCCTGTCAAAGGATACAAGTGACAAGTACTAGCCAGTCACAGCACAGCAAGCTAGTAGTAGTAGACTTGTCGAAACTCTGTCTGGGAAAAACCGCGATTCAAACGGAGCGAATAAGACTAGAAGAAAGTGCTGACAGTGACAGGTGGCAGGGCTGTGTGGGCACTGCAGCAGTGTGTGTCGGCTCAATCAGGGAAAAGAGAAGCTCATTTTCAGTATTGATACAGTGGAAAATGAATTTCAAAACTGTATGAAATATTCAGAATCAATATGTATCAAAAAATCAATATTTTTGCCAACACTAGAATGCAATTGGTAAAACTGAATGATATTTAAGAACACACTCTGCTGGACCACAAGCCAAACTTTGTTTTTACAGTCCGAATATTTCAAATAAAAGTGAAAGCCCTAGTACAAACGTACAAACCACAGAACATATTGCTTTTTCAAACTCATAGTATAAAAACGTAATTTCTAGGGAACCAGTTTGTCCTGTTATTGTGCAACAATTACTGAGCTACAATGTGCTAATCCAGACAGTCTCAGGTCTGCTACGCTCTGTGTGAACTGAGTTCTGATTAATATTTTGTGATATTCGTATCTCATCTAACCTTGTAATGATATTCCCTTGTCCTGCCTCAGCAGCACTCCCCCTCCCCCACTTACCCTGCTGCTGCCGTACGGCCATTTTTAGCCCCATAATTTCCTTGGCAGTAAGCTCCTGATGAGGTTGGTCAGGGATGAAGACTTCTATTAACTCAAATGTTGTACATGAAGGGAATTGCAGACCCATAAAGCAAGGTCTTGTCAGTCTCCCAGGTGAGCTGTAGCATGAAGAGCATAGCCTCCCTCTCCTCCCACTGGCAGATTTGCCTTAAAAGTTTCGGTGCCCGAGGGGGAAGGTAAAAACTTTTCGGAAAGGCTGATTTTACCCTTCACTTCTCCAGCATTCA
This sequence comes from Lepomis gibbosus, assembly GCA_029875015.1. Taxonomy (NCBI): domain Eukaryota; kingdom Metazoa; phylum Chordata; class Actinopteri; order Centrarchiformes; family Centrarchidae; genus Lepomis; species Lepomis gibbosus. The sequence continues at coordinate 26,480 of JAPMOB010234458.1, read as the reverse complement.
TGGTCTCCAAAAAACAAGCTTCACTTAGTAAGTAACTAAGTAAATGAATTTTCAATGATGAATTAATTTGAGAATATTGGGGGGTCATATAGTATAGTTCATGAAGACATGGTCCTACAATGTCTTGATGATTGCAAAATAGTTAAAGTCTTTATTTGTTGTTTATAATGTCCAAAATAAAGATATGCTGTGGACTTAGACGTAGATCACTAGTAAAACAATGGAGCAGTTTTATTTGTTTATTTCATGCAAGCACATGTGGACGGACACACGCATACAAGTGGGTGACACAATATAAAGTCCTGCCAATGTGTCACACTACTCCAGAAATGCTGAATTTAAAATACTTTAGACCTCAAAGACCCACACAGAGCATTTTAGTAACGCTGAACATAAACTTTTGTTTGTTTACAAGAAAACTCTACAGTTCCCCTTTAACTTTATATTACTAATATTACTTTGTCAACAGATAAAGACATTGTTTACTAAACTATTTACAGTGAACAGCAACTTTAATGTTTGCAGACATAAAATCCAGACATCTTTAAACTGATCGTCTACTTTTCAATGACTAAAATGTATGTTGTTGTTTCATCATGCATTATTAGAGAGTATTTTAAGATATAGTATTACAGCCTGATATGGTAACCTGATGGTACAGTCCAAATCACAGGTCGCCCGTGAGGAATGGACAGCTATGATGATTATGGGGGTCAAAAACCATTTGACCCTCCAGAAAATCTCTGTGAAGTCAAAAAACAGCATCTGATCTGAGCCACATACTTCACCCAGAATTTCAGCTTTTACCCTCTCGTAGAAGATTCAGGGTCCCAAGTGCAAGCTGAACCGATACACTTATTTTTGCCTATGTCCATTAACCTTATCAACACTAGCATGTAATGTAGATAGTGGCCATAAGGATTGTGCAGTATGTCATTGTGCAATGTGTAGGCTATGGGGGTTGGGCAATATGTCATTTGTGCAATGTAGGCTACATGGGCTGTGCAATGTGTCATATGGGTGATGCAGGATGTATGGGTTGTGCCATCAAATGCGCCCATGTGTTTATTTATATAGATACTTGTCTTATGTATATTAGAGCATGTGTGTTGTGTTCCATGAGAGTATGTGTACAGAGATGTCCATTTTTTATTGTGCAGTTTTTGTGAAGCTGCAGGACAGACAGAGTCCAAAACAAATATCCCTTCTAAGACAAAACTTGAGGTATTTTCAAAGAAAATCAGCCCTACTAGAATAGGTTTAGGTTAGGGATGATCCGAAATGAAAATTCTTGGCTGAAGCTGAACCGAATATAATGAAAAACAAGGTTTTTCAATTGTTTTCCATTTATTTTGCCTTAATTTTTACCATTGCATAAATTAAATTTATACTTTCTGTGAATATAATTCAATTAATCTTATTTCCATACTGTATAGACACCTTCTTTTGAAAACAAGACGTTGTCCCAATCCCAATATCCCAAACGACAGGAAGCACCATGTAAAGATGGGAAAACTCTCTCTGATTTCAGGACTATCAGCACCAGTTCTCTTCTAGGCCGCTTTCTTTCCCCTCTGCTTTTCTCCCTCCACACCAACAGCTGCACCTGCAGTCACCATTCTGTGAAGCTCCTGAAGTTCACTGATGACACTAGTATCATAGGGCTCCACTCTGGTGGGATGAGTCCAAATACAGGTGAGAGATTGGCCATCTGGTGACCACATGCAGCTGAAACAGTCTGGAGCTCAACGTTCTGAAAACAGTGTCGAAGGCAACGGACTTCAGAAAGAGCACAGCCCCACACTCCCCCATCATCCTGTGTGACTTTCCCAGTCGCCACTGTGGACTCCTTCCGCTTCCTGGGCGCTGTCATCCCCCAAGACCTCAAGTGGGAGTTGAACATCACAAAGAAGGTCCAACAGAGGATTTACTTCCTGCAGCAGTTGAAGAAGTTCAGCGTGCCAAATTCAAAAATGGTGTACTTCTACACCGCCATCATTGAGTCCATCCTTACCTCCTCCATCGCCATCTGATACGCTGCTGGTACTGCCAGGGACAAAGGCAAGCTGCAGTGTATCATCCACTCTGCAGAAAAGGCTGCAATCTTCATCACTTCAGGAACTGTACGCCTCCAGGACTCTGAAGCGAGCAGGAAAGACTGTGGTTGACTCCTCCCACCCCAGACACAAACTGTTTCACACTCTCCTCTCTAGCAGGAGGCTGCGGTCCATCAGGACCAAAACCTCTTGCCACAAAAACAGCTTTCTTCCCATCTGCATCCCCACTAACACTCTCCCCTTTGAAATAATATAATATAATATTATTTCATTTAATGCACACACCTGGCATATTGCACATATTTGTTGTTAACTGTTAATCGTAGTTGTTCTATACTTTTATATTTTGTCAATTTATATTTAAATATATTAATGATATGAATGGGTCACGGACAACCTGTATCGAACCATTCCTGAGCTTTAATGCTGCGTCTGTGACCAGATTTTGATCCATCCTCTGCACAACTTCATACCCCACAGAGACCGTTTCAGAAGCAGATCGTGTTGCCTGATTGATTTGGTTAACTTGCTCAGAATTTTTTGTTTTGGTTTGATTTTTGCGCTTCTAAGTAAGCTGTGTTTTTTGTTGATATATACAGTCAGGGTATTTTGAAAATCAATCGTTTTCTCTAAGCCGTTTCTGTGTCTGAGTTCCTGGCTGGTTCAATCTGCTTTGTGCAATGTCACCACCTGTCATTACAGCAGCTTGACACAGTTTCCTTTAAAAACAGACTAGTCGCAAATCCGCGGGGCAGAGCGCTTCACACACTGCTGAACATCTGATGGAAGCAAAGCATTGTCTAGAATAGCCGTGATTAGCTCAGACGGCCATGTTACAGGCAGAACACAATGGAATCATGGTGGAATCCATCATGCTCTCATTGAGAAAGCAGTAAAATGCTCAAACCCATTCCAGTTCTCCAGTAGTTGTGGGCATATTATGTATCATACATTTTTATCAAAAAATGAAGTGAATCCGCTGGGTCTCAGCTTCCTCAGATGATGGGAGGACAAGAATATTTTGTGCCAGTCTGTGCTGACAACAACAGAGCACTTGGTCTAGACATAATGCTAGCAGGATCGGTGCTTGATTAAAATAGTGCACCTTTGCGAAGGTAGTTCTGAAGTCGTGGGTGGAGGGTTGGGCTGTGGCTTAGGGTGGTGACTGTATGGTTGTGACATCACAACCATGGATGCCCTGACGGCTTGTTTAAAAGGCGCAGTTAAATATGGAAATTGTGCATTTTCCATGGATTGAGCATTTTCACATTATTTATCCAGCACCTGAACTTGCTTTATAAACAAATGGAAATCTTTCTACAATATGGGAGCTTTAACAGTTTGACTGACTCAGTCTTTTTTTTGTGTGAAATGAGAGCCTCTCAATCTGCCTCTATGAGTGTTTGCTGGATACTGCCCTCATATTGCTTGTGTTCTCATTTCCTGAAATGCTCTGGGATAGGCACTAACACTTGTCAGTCTAAATGTCAGCTAGTAAAGCTCATTTGTTATGTTTTTTGTTTTCTTTCTTATCTATGGCGAGTGTTCTGTAGAATATCCCATCAAACTTTCCAGTTTGCTTCTGAAATAAATTGCCTACCCCCGCTTTAATGCCTGCCAATAACTTAGTTCTGGATGTTTCTGATAAAAACTCAAGGACAGAAATTAAAGGTGCATTGGAAACCATAATGTTATATTTTCCTTCATACATGGACAAAAACATCTGACCACATTGCATTTAACTGAAATATCAGATCTGTCCTAAAGCCTAAAAAGTCAAAGTAAAATTCATACAACTAATCAGTTAAATAAGAGCTCTTATATTTGTACACTTGCTACTTTTGTATAACTTTGTTATACAAGAGTAGCCTATTGATCAGAATTCTAAATATAATTGAATGACACTTACCAAAAACACCTGATTTCTGAGCTTTGCACTGTAAAAAAAACCCCAAACACTATCAATAAAGCATAGCAACTTCTTTCTTCCATTTACTTCCACTCATCATAATGATTTATGCAATTTCAATAGAATTTTATGAGTTTTAAGTATTCCAGTTCAGGTTTCTAAGCCAGTTCAATGAAATGTAAATTTTGCTAAATGCCAAATAACCTTGATCAGTGTGTAGGATTTATTAGTATCTGTTTACCTGTCTATGGCAGGTTTTGGATATTTGTAAGTGTTTCATTTACATAGGCTTTTAGGCATGTATCTTTTAGGGGCCAAAATCTTTGTATGCTAGTTTTCATGCCAGGAAATAAATGTGATATTTTTGCATCAACTATAATTTGTAAGATAAAACAATATATACTTTTCGATCATCTAAACTAGAAAAGTATTTTTAGCTTTTATTATATGGTATAAATCCTTCCTGAATCCTTCCATCTTAATCTGAGTCAACAGTTTAAGTTAGACAATGTTGTGTTGACAAAAATAGTTAACCATTAATGTATTTTAATATTTGGGGTCAAGGTATCATAACTGTGTTGGAGAGTATTACTATGATGGTGTGATATTGATTTTTCTATTCACCTCTCTTGGGAAAACATATTTTACTAATATGCAAACCATTATTCTATGTTTTTATATTCTCTTGAATTTTCCTCTGCACCATTGTGGCTTCCAGCTTGACTTGACTTTAACATGTGCAGCATGGATATCCATGGATATTCCACCCACGTAAGGTACTGAATGAACTCTTATAATTTAGCTGATAACCTCCTCTGTTATGTCAGCAGTATAACATTCCCAGTGTGGTGGGATGTAGTGTAAACAGCAGTGATTAAAGCGTGTTATCTATCCTGCCTTTTGACACTTGTATTTCTGAGGATGGGTTAAGAAGACTGCATGCTGTCAGGCAATAAATCTTAGTTATTTCCCAAGGTCTAACCATGTTTACATTTAGAGAGCTGCCTTCAGTTGTGTGGGGAGTAATATCTCAGCCGGTCACGTCAGTGTTTGGGCATATGTCAATATAATAATGACAATGATAATTCATTGACAAGTGATACAATAACTGAAAATGTGCAAAGTCAAAGGGAAAGATGAGACTCAAATGTGATGAAGAGGTATGTTTTAAAAAAGGGTGTGGACATGTAGATGCATAGATATCCCCCCAATTGAGTCTAAACACATGTGGTGGTGAGATATAAGGGTGGAGAAGACACTAGGGATCTGGATGAGAAGATGGGAAGGCTTCTGCTGAGCTTCACTTCCTACATCTGGTGAGCAGGAGGTAAATAGGGTGGAGGAAGGGTAGCAGTTCGGCCTGAAATGACAACTGTCAGCAGAGGAGAGAACAGATTTAAAGTGTTATAGTGACTTCATGATTGGCTGAGCTGATCGTGATAAAAGCTGATTGGAAAACTAGGTGAGAACGCTTGTAGTCAGCTGTTAGGGGCAGGGAGAGAGAGAGAGTAAATGAGAGAGAAAGAGTTGTGAATGAGTGACGCTTAAAACAGTCTTGCTGGTTGAACTAACGCTGAGCTTCATAAGTGAGTCATCATTGATTCAGAAGGATTGTAAAGCTATATCCAAGTCACAGAACTGCACAGAAAACAATGATAAATTACTTAAACAGTAAATGTCTTTGATGTGTGGCATGGGATGTGAGTTTAAAAATTTATAGACAATTATCACTGGGTTATGAGGATTTTATAGTTCAGCAAACATTGTATGGTTTAAGCCCAATTTTAAATTTGAAGTGTTTGCTCCAAACTACTTTTCGAATTAGGCCAAATTTCCAGCATTTGCGTATGCTGTAGAAACTTGCTGCGCTGGTACTACAATCTTTTAGATCAGATGAAAGAGTGTAAATTTGAAGCAGGTGGTTTGTTTCAAGGATTCAATTGTCACAGAATCTAAAATAATTTTAATGACTGGATATGGTCAACATCCATGATTTTATATTTAAATTTCAGGGGTATAGAGATTTTAAAAAAAATCAAGAACATACGGATGTTTTCAGTCAACAAACTGAAAGAGAGGACAGTGCTAGAGAATCTCTGATTTTAAAATGCTTTACAACAGACAGTTTAGAAAGAGCATTATTTTTCTATTTAATCTTTTGTAACATTTATTTTTATCTTATATCAGTCTTAAAAATTGAGTTAATTTAATTTGAGATCTAATTTGCATGGGGTGGTGATGGCGCAATGGATAAGACAAATGGCTTGGGTGTGAGAGACTCGTGTTCAAATCCCCGCTGTGACCACCAATGTGTCCCTAAGCAAGACACTTAACCCCTCATCGCTCCAGAGGCGTGCAACCTCTAACTTTTATAGCAATTGTAAGTTGCTTTGGATAAAAGCGTCAGCTAAATGAATAAATGTAAATGTAATAAAATGCAATGTAAAACATACGTTACAATCTGAGAAAAATTAATCAATGATGCAACTCCTTTTAAAGCATAAGTAAATGAATAGTCAATATCTCAAATGTGTCTGCTAATGTGCATTAGAAGAAAGGAAAATATAAGCGAGCAAGCGCACACAAATACAACAAAAGTTCAGAATCAAATCGATGCCCTTGACTGCAAGTCATGAAAATAAATCACTGTTTATCATAAAAGTACACAAATGTTTTGCTGACATATTATGAAAATGCAATTAAAAAGGATTTCATTATACATTTAGAGCCATACTACACAGAATTTTGCCATCTATGTCATATCAAAAATATTCCACAACGCTAAAGAATGGGCTCTACCTATGAAGGTGTCTGCTTGCACTTTAATGGGAGTCGGGGTAATGGGCTGTTTAATCTGGCCTCAGAGCTGGGATGAATATTATGATTAAGAATATGACAGTGCCACTTCCACACCTTGAGAAAGTGATGATTCTACACGTGTTGGTTGTCGCCTTGCGTTAAACGGTTGTTTCATCACTGTCAGCGACAGATGCCATGATCTCCCTCCTGCTATACTGAGCTGCTGCAGAGGAGCCTCATCGAAACACACTTACGTGACAAGAGGGAAAAAGCATTGTGCGTTATTCTGTGAATAATATCAATTTGGCTATATGTGTTTATACAGGAGATACTGTATCATCCTCAACAACACGTGTCTCCCCTGATATCAGCCTCAATTTGGTGTCACAAAAATGTCTCACACAAGAATGGGGCCCATTTACTACCAGATCCCCTGCTGGAAATCTAACGCTTGCTGTAATTCATCACCTGTTTCAAGGGAGGTGCACTGCTGCTGGCCATTAGTACCACTGAGGGTTTAACTGCAGCCCTGCAATGACTTGTAGTCATAAACTACTAGAGTGTAATCGTGTGTATCTGTATGAGCAGGTTGTGCACTTGGTGATAGAGTACCCAGACTTCACTGAACCTCTGAGCTGGCCAGCGTTGGATCATTTGGATGTCATGCTGTTGAAATGCAATATAAATATAGATTGTTCTGCTCTCATTGACGCAAAATCCATAACCTTAACCTGGGACACTTTGATATGACCAAGACCAGTTTTGTTTGCCAAAGTTAAACAGTGCAATCTATAAAGAAACAACTTCTGTGGATTAAACAAGTATGCTTGTGCTTTTGAGAAGGTTCACTGGGGGTAGCAGAGTGTGTGGATGTACAACACCAACAGACTGAAGTTGGCTGATATTAATTTGACTTTTGTCTTAGTTATTAAGTTATCATTTTTGAAAATTCAGCTTTCAGAATTAATGATTCTAGAAAGCTTCTAATTAAAGAGGTGGTATTATGCTCATTTTCAGGTCCAAAATCCTATTTAGGGGTTGTACCAGAACAGGTTTACATGGTTTATTAAAAAAAAACAAAAAACAAAAAAAACACCATTTATTTTTTTTCACATTGCTGCAGCTCCTCTTTTCAACCTGTGTTGAAGGCTTCGTTTTAGCTATGGAGTGATACATCTTGTTTCTAAATGATCTTTGTTGGGAGTCCCACATGAGCAATTTCCATAGGCAATTTCCTAGGCTGAGTTCAGCACAGACAAAATGTAGCAAAACATTTTTTTCAACGGAAACAGTGGTTCCCTGAACACCCTGCTGTGGACGCAAGCACACTCAATTTTCATGACTTTTTAACACCATTGTATTTACAAACTTGTGGCAGCTGATTGGATAACACCTGAGACACGCCCACCAAACGGGTGTAAACATACCTCGAAGCCCGTTGCAGAACGTTGCGCAACGTTTGCAGGAAACATGTCGTTCAATCCGAAAATGTTGCAAACCGGTGCAAAATGTTTTGAGATTGAACTCGCCCCTAGTTAAGGACTACTAGCCAATCAGAAGCAGAGAATGGTGGGTCAGTGAGAAGCCTGTAAACAGCTTTAAAAGTATTAATGAAAAATGAAAATACTTTTGTTACAGATTGATAACTCACCAAGAGTTCTGATTGAAATACACAGTGATTTAATTTAACGTTTTCTATTTTTGCATGTATAGTGTAATATACTGTATATTGATAAAGTTGACATTGTCATTTTGGAACTGAAATTTAAAGTTCAGTTTTTAAAGTTAAATTATTGCTACTATAGTATAAGTTTGCTCTATACAGCTCAAGTTTACTTTCATTTATAGCTTGAATACGATTGTTTGGTTATCCAAATTAACAGAATTCTTATATTCTTATATAACTTGCATTGTCCATATTTATATATTTCTACATTTATTTATGTCAACTGTATGTTTGTCTACATGTATAGCACCTTATCACTAAAGCAAATTCCTCATTTGTGTTAAATACCACTTGACAATAAAGCTCCTTCTAATTCTTCTGATTCTGATTCTGATGGGAGTCAAAAACACCAGGGCCAGGGAGGTTAGCTACGTTGTAAGTGAAAACAAGACCCTTTTGTTCAGGAGACTGAACTCCCAGTGAACGCTGACATGATGATGGAGGGAGTCCGGATGGGACCTTGTCAGTGGACCACTGCTCCATCCCCCAGAGCAGTGCCACAGCGGATGAGGGTGCCACCGCTCTGTCCGTTAACATAGAAAAAATGAGGGAGAGGTAAGCTGAGGACTGTAAAACAGGGTCAGTGGGGACTCCCTGTGTCTAGTCCCACATCAAGAGACGAGAGAAGACACACAAGCCTGCCTTTTAGAGAGAACACATTCACAGAGCAAGCAGTGAATGGAGCTCTGTCAATTTGCCAAAGTAGCTTGGGTGATTAACATTTGAACTGTGGCGCATCAAGAGCCCCCTGTGGATGAATGGTCATTCTATCAGCCTCATTAGGGGAAACCTATTCAAGGATGCCAAGCACAAATTGCCCAGGCCCAACTGTCAAGCATGGGTAGAGAATGACAATGGCAACCAAAAGTAAACAGTTGTGTCTCGTAGATCGCTCAAATCCTCCAGTAAACAACATTCAGAGCCAAGATAAGCAATGAGCATCTTAAACTGATGGAGTGTGTCATAATAATAACCTGTGTAGCACCACGGTAAATCGCTTCAATAAGGTTGCCTCCTCAGAGTAAATAACATCATGGGACAGAAGCTTGGTGGCCGATGAACCAACTTGTGAGACATGAACACACACATCCTTATATAATCAACTACTCTTAAACATAAACACACAGACATTTCCAGTGTTAAACTCTATGGAATAAATGAGTTTTAACATGCATTTACAACATGGTTGCAACTAATGATATAAAAAGCAGCAAGTCCTCCAAATGTGTCAACTGCCACATTTGTAGAGTCACAGCAGTGCCTTGCAATCCTTTCTCTTTGGCTTTCCTGCCATCTGCAGACCCCTCATCAACAATTTATGAACTCTACTCACATGTTCACACCAACAGAGTCCAAGAAAAACAAACATATGAGAAGCCGGTTTCACAAAAGCTCCAATTCTCCTAAAAACGACATACAAACTAAGAAATACCTCACCTCAAGTACAAGAAAACATTTAATCATATTCTTATAAAGGCTGCATGAGGAAACATGCTTACTGATGGTTTCTTAGGATATGTCTGATATTCTCCTTTCATATACATTACTGCAATGCACCAAAAAGACATACTGCTACTACCTCATACTGCTATTAACTAACTGCTGAAATTCTTGATGTTAATTTCTTAGAATTGTTTTTATTTGAGACTTCTGCTAGGTTTGATCAATAAAAGTTTTGATCCATCCTCTTCTCACAGTATGCTTTCTCTAAGAGACATTCAAACTGATAAAACAGTTTTTGTTAGATTAGCCAGGCTTCATGATTTTCTTTCCTCATCATTGTGCCCTAATATTTCATTTTGGAACATTTGTATATAAACCTTTGGGTAGGCATTAAACATACACAACAAAGATGTATGCTGCTAAATGGCTATGAGAGCATGCAGCTAGTAATGCTCTGCCTGCTTTATTGATCACAACACATGGCTCCCACATTCACAGGCACACTGCAGCCTGAGCTGTTGAAGCCCAGCCAGCTTTGAAAGTAGTAAACTTTCTAAAAAGAGGCTTGCTTTGTATTTAATGCAATGAAGGTTAGAACAGAAAAAACATCATAGTCGTGAATCTTCTTGAGAAGTATGCCTGCAATGGCGTGGCCCAGATCTCAGCCATGAAACAAGACTGCAGTACCAGCTGTTCTACAGGAGTCACCTGGGAGTATGGGATTACAAAATTCATGGTTGGGATCATATCATGGTTTCAAATCACAGATCGGATCATTTTTCGGATCAGCAAAAAAATATGGTTAGGGTCAAAATGCACTTTTTGGCTCTGATGTAGCTGCCGCTCTCTGTCTGTAGTCACCACCCTGTAGACTCCGATCTACTACGATCCGTTACATCCATAGGCCTGAACCCTACAAACAGGTCAGCTGGAGCATCTCATCTCTGCCAGAGCTTCAAAACAGTAGGCTGAACCATATTGTTTTGCTGTTATACAGAGCTGATGTTGCATAAAATATAGGAATACATATTTAGAGAAGTGCCCTGACATTATTTTAGCATCTTACTGTTGTGTTGTTCCCATCAGATCACATACTTCACTTCCCTATTGCCAATAAGATTAGGTTTATCTCATCACAATATCTGCTGTTCATCTGTTGTGTTTGTTTATTTTTTCTTATTAATCCTTAATTGATTCAGTTATTTAGGTATTTAGCTATAAATAAATACCCTAATTTAATCAGTAAGGAATTGCCTGTGTGCTTTATTTGAAGGTCAATCTATCTATTTAGATTTAGAATACTTTATAGAGTATAGATTCTATTTAGAATTCTATTCCTTCTTAAGAGACTGATCAAATTAATAAAAATAGTTTGAATACATTCGGTTTAATTTCCCTGTTATTAATAGGGCCCTAGACAACAAGTGTTTAAAGTATTGCTACTGTTGAAACTATGATTATAACTTGTAAATCCAAAGCAGTGTATAGTCTATAGCATAACTGGATTGCAAATATGTAACATAAATTCATTCATAGGTGTATTCTGTTTTACAAAATAAGCACTACAACACACTCCTCCTTTTAGCAGTAAATTGCTGCTATTACAGCTATAGGACTGTCTATCTCTTCCAAGTCCTTGGTGGGACCACAATAATTTTGGCACAAAAAATGTTAGTGATTGCTCTCCCATATTTGTTAGTGCCCCCCTTCTCTTCTCTCTTCAGTTAAAAATCAGCATGATCTTATTTGATAGACGTGTTTACCCAAGCTCTGGATGGAATTCATTAGCCATAATTAAGCGTTTACTTGATCAGGAGGGTAAAAAAAGGATTATGTGAAGTCAGATTAAAGGGAGCTGAGTGAAACCAACGAAGAGATTATCAAGCGCTGCCAGGCAAGCAGGCTGCCTTTGGAGTTGGGCCCTCTCTGATCGCTATCTCGTTAGTGCTTTATTCGTCAAGCGCAAGCTAATGCCTAAAACAAGCTTGGCTTTATCCCGATCCCTCCGCCGGAGCTAGACTCTGAAGATGTCTTATTGACCAGATATGAGATTAAAAAGACTGTAGAAGCTGGTGAAACACTTGTGAGAATTGTGTAAATGATGAGTTATACCACTATATCCACCAAGAGAAAGACAACAGTTTATATTTAAAAATGTTTTATACCTTTCATCTTGATTTAGATTTATGAATATAAAACCAGCATCTTTTTTTCCTTTTGGCCACTTGGAGCAAACGGATTAAGCTGTAACACAACACTGATATATCATCATAGAAAGTTGTTGCGGCAAACATGTAGGCAAACAGTTGCTTAATTACACCAAGCTAAGAAGCGACATTAGCATTTGATGGGATTCGTGTTTATGGACACCTCTCCTTTTAGCTCTGTTTTGGTCTCCTCCAACTCTTGAGGGAAATGTCTGGCTCGTTCAACTTTGTTCACCATATAGGAGCTAACTTTTTCTGACTGGTGCTGGGCAGGTGGGGTACAGCGGATTTATCATAGGTTTGTGATGAAAGCATCTGACTGCTGCGGCTGAAAATGAGATTGAAGAGAGTGGTGAGAGTGAACTAAACCCTTTGCAGGCCATTAAACCAAAACAACAACTTAAGGGACACTAAAACGTTAGTAGAGCTCTGGGGAACTGCAACTGGTTATAATTTTATGTGGGTTTGTCACTGCGAGCAATTCCTTAAATATTATACATCATAGTCATTTCATCTATTTTTAATATAGAAATATTAATTAGTGCAGCTTTGAAGATTGGAAATCAGGGCTGGATATGAAAACAAAAAAGAACATATTAACATTAGCCATAATCCTACAATCTGTTTAACTGTAAATTTGCTTTACCTCTTGGAAGTCAAATGCACCCGTTGTTTTCAAACAATCCATTAAAAACTGCTTGCCAACATGCTGCTGCAACAGATAGGAGGAACTTCTGGCTTATTGCTGCTGATGCTGCTGGGGGGAAAATGTACACTGGCATTTTTAGTTTAGAGTCTCACAGTTCTCTGTGGATAACACAAACACTGGAACATCATCACCAGAATATCTCTGTATCTACATTATTCCATTCACCTCTTTTGTACTGTGGTAGTTGCAGTTGTCTCAACAGTTGACATCGGAAAACACTGTCAATACCAATAATGCTATTATTAAGTGGATGGTTTGTGATTTGAGTGAACTAAGCCTTTAAGTATTACTATGAAGTCTCTGATATGAAAGGTTTCTGTTTTTTCTTTTGGTTTCTTGCCTAATGCATAAGACATAGTTGTCGGCAGATGAGAAATTCCTCTCACATTTCCATTGCACAGCCCATCCCTCTAATTATTTTCTCACCACTGCTTTTGGTCAGAGGACTTTATATAGAAGATCAGTAATATAAAAAGACACTTACATGCTCCCCACACACGAAGCTAAGCCAAATGATTAATGTTTAAGTGTGATTTAGGCCTAACATTACTGACCTGTTGACTTGAGGTCTGCAAAGTAAAGCCTGTCAAAGCTCTGCTGAAACTCTGAAAAGAGACCTGTAATGAGGCCTGTGAGAGATGCCAAGTGGTTGGAAACCGAAGCATACCTGCTGCTGGCTGAGACACATAGCAGTCTGGCGAGGCGGGTTTAAGGATTACTGGCTTTTAAAAGGAAAAAAAACACGATGGATTTGAAGTTAACTAGATGCTGAATGTTAAACTTTTCAACTTTTCATTTTAACACAGATGCTTCTATTACATTTTTTTAAAAAAACATTGTGCAATAAAAGAGCTAAAAAGTCAGATAAATATAAGCACGCTTCTCTTTCAGACCAAGACCTTGTTTAACTTAAAGCAAATAATAAGCATGTTATTTGTTGTTAATGGTGATTACAAATGGCATTAGGAAACGTCATCAAGCTGTAGGGCTATAAGGCAGGCAGAAGCCTACTAATATTGCTGATTTGTATAATTCTAATATTTTGTCTACACTTATATAAAAATAATGCCTAAGTTATTACAAACACCCCTCAGTATACTGCAATATTCATACACAGTTTTTGGATGTGTTTTGTGATTCTGTTCCATTTACAGCGTTGTTGACATAGAAAACATTATTCCTCTAAGTCATCAACAGGGTAGCATAATTTTATCGGGGATGCTGGCAGAATATAAAGATGCCTGACAAATTATTTATTCAAAGTCACTGCTTTTTTTACAGTTCTGATGTCACATGGAAGTAGAGTTATTACAACTTATTATTCAAAATATTACCATATATTTCTTATACCATAAATTATTGTACCACCTTAAAAACAATGTAGCTTTCTGCATTTATGTTGCTAATGATGAATGCCAGAAATAAAACTTTACAATTTTTTTATGCCATGTGGAAAAACACGAGTTGTGTTGGATGTTTACTCTTACAGATTATAAACAGCTGTCATACAATAATGATACTTTAAAAGGTGTGTATGCTTTGTTTCCATGTGGCATAAAAGCAGAGCCTTTTGCAGAGCTTCCACTATAGCCATACTTTTTTTGGGTCGCCAAAATGAAAGTAAAATTTATAACAATGTTACAATGTGTACATTTGTGAGTGTAGGTTCTGTTTTGCTACACTTATCTGTTTAGATGATGGTGTGAGGTTTTCTCTCTCTCTTCTCCCTAACCTGATCTTCTGTCCACATTCATACAGAATTTTTATGTCTGTAGTCTGTGATCTGTCACTCCCGATCCTGTGATGTCTAAACTTAAAGATGAGTTTATTAATGTTGGCTTCACCAAAGCAGAATGGAGAGGAGATGCGTAATATGTGCTTTGTGCATAATATGCGTAATATGTGACAGGTAGCTTTTTTTTTCTTTGCAAAGAAGAATCCTTGAAGATGTGTTGATTCAACATGCCACAAAACACTTCTGGCTTTCTGACTCTAACGTACCTAAAAAAATATTCAGAAAGAAGTAAATGCTCCGCATGACCTCAGAATGGCACTTTCGAAAATTGAGCCCAGAGTAAAGATCAGCTGATTGAAAACTTCAACCAGCAACATACTTCTCATTAAATTCAGGTCATTTCAAAAGAGATGTTTGTGATGATAGGGTGGGATAAGAAAATGAGAGTAGAGAAAGTGGTGGACACAGAAAGGAAAATGGTTGTTGTTGCTTTGTTTACTTTAATAAGAAAAAATACAATAAAAAATAAATTTTATATACGTGGTTTGTGTTGCCCTTTTTCAATAGTTTGTAAATGTAGATGTATTTTTGCAAATCTGGGTCCCAGGGAGAGACAAGATTTCTCTTTCAGGTCTTGAGCTGAAAAAGTTTAGGAACAAGTGCACTATAGGATAATTACCTGGTAGTTATCATATAATGAAAAACCAGTGTGTACAAAAAAGCATACAACTTGAATACAAGTCCTATAATTTGCTTCAGGCAAAAAAAAAAGACAATCAGGCATGATGTTAGTTTTTACCTGAAATCGGCTTGTCACTCTGCATCATGACAAATTTGGGGGAACATCTCAAACATCTGAGTGGCAGTAGTGAATATTCAAATTGTTTAAATAAAACTTGATATTCTTCAGAGATCAGTGGCAGGGCTGTGCAATTGAAACATTAAATAGAAATACAGGAACCAATTCTCTCACTCATTTCCTCCCCAAAATGTAGAAGCAGGATTTAAATACTTGGTCATTCAGCCAACACAAAGCCAACACAGATTTCGACAATAAGCTCATGTGTACATGTCCAGTGTTTCCTTTTTGGATTACCATCAAGTATTAAATCGCATTTGTTGAGTACAGTGGATAAGTCATTTCATCATCATTTCCACCATGGTAATAATTGCTAGTATAATCAGAGTAATTGCTATTTGAAGAGTTGCAGTGCTACATAGAGCTGCAGCAATTGATCAAATAATTGATTAGTTGTCAACTGTTAAATTAATCTCCAACTATCTGATTGATTGGTAATTGATTAATTGGTTTGAGTCATGTTTTTAAGAAGTTATCTGATTCCAGATGAATCTGTTAACCCCTAAAAATGATGGCTGATTTAACAAAATAATCTTAATTTAAGGTCCGCTTACCATCATTTTCTGAAGATTAATGGCACATCTTAGGGTTTTAATAAGTGAATGGAGTTTGCTAAGATGGCATCAGTCAACCAAAAGAAGAAGTTAAAGTTCGACATCAAGAAAATAAAGTAATTATTATTAAAAAGCATCAAACAAATCATTAAAGCAAATTATTTGCATCAATGCTATGTTTAATCCATATACCTTAAAACTTCAATTAATAGCTGAGTCCCAAATAGCCGCCTATCCCATTTACTGGCCTGGTGTGGGAACACATTTTGACAAATAAACGCTGGTCTCAATTGAACGCCTGGTCTGTTTTTTATAGAAGTTTTTCTGATGTATAAAACCTCTTAAACCCCGCAGGGTCGCCCGCTTTAGCTGCTTCTAAGCTGCTTAGCTCGTTAATACAAATATTAATGTTTAAATGTATGATCAATATGTATGAACATGCTGCACATCATTAAAGTGTAATTCTTATAGATTTACAGGTGAAACTGGCGTGGTACAAGAAAGGGAAAAAAGTGCTCACTGCTGTTACCTTAGAAGTGCTCCTTAATCCCGCTCGTTAAGCCCTAATGTGTCCGTTCTTTGATTATTTATATTGCTTTTATATAAGCCAAGTAATGAATCCTGTCATGTGAAGTCCATCGCTCTCTATCTCCCAACTTCTCTCATCCTGCACTGTATTGTTGTTTTTGTTAGGTTGCTGCCTTATAAAAATAAAAACTAAAAGCACATAAGCCGTCTGTCGGAGCTAGATCAAATGAATGACGTGTATTTGATATTTTTTGATAATTTTTTTTACAAGTATTAATATGTTTGAAATAAATAAACTGTTTCATAGTAGTTTCAGTTTTGTGCAAAAGGAATTAAAGGCCTGTCCCATATGGATGCCTGTCCCAAATATAGGCAGAGTCAATTCAGTGATTTTAGCAAATAAAAGCCCGGGGTTTTATTCACAGTTTTACGGTAACTATATACTGCGCAGTGTTTTGGCCGGACAATTATTACTGTCGCATAAAGCACATACACTGTGGACAAGTAAGAGACAATAGCGCAGTTTGCAAAATGGAGGAAGACAGTAACAAGGTTAATGTTAGCATTTAACGTAAATCATGGTTGCTAGATTAGATGAAGGCTAGCAAAGGGAAGGCACAATTCTAGGGAAGCACCGAATGTTCAGCCACGAAAATGAATCGGCCGAAAATAGCAAAAAAAGCACTTTCAGTGTTTGGCCTATTAAGTAAAAAAGCAAAAAAGATAAATTTTACCAAACAATTACGTTAACATGTTGTCAACATGTCAACGTTTTTCATTATATTCGGTTTCGGCTTTGGCCATAAATTTTCATTTCGATGCATCCCTACACAATTCTGAGTTGTAAATGTATAAATGCTGTTATTGTTCTCCGACGGGTGAGTCTGTGAAATTGGGTTGTACAACGATGGTACCAAGGGTGCCAAACAATAGTATTTCTTCCGATTACTGAATGAATCGATGGAATAATCTGTAGAATATTAATATTACTAAAGTAATCGATAGCTGTAGCCCTAGACCTTAGCAAAGTTCATTCACTGAAAGAGGGGCAGACTTTAGAGAGAGAGACCGAGAGAAAGAGTGGAGGGGGAGAGATTCATCCATGCAGAACAAGATCCAGCTGCACCCAATTAATCTGTCTATATATCTTTGCGTTTCTGAAGATGCTGTGAGATGAACCAGTGAACTGTCCAGTAACCAGATTGCCATGACAGTTCTGCCTGCAAAAGCAATGTGTTTACATGGACCATTGGCTTCATGCCCCAAAGGGGATCTGTGAATTTGGCTTTTCTGTTGCCTAATTTTTTGTCTAATTGTTGGTTCCTTCAGTCTTCTTCACACTGAACTATGAACAGTCTCTCAACCACATTTTTGGCTTATATCCATTTCCTACACTACTGCCACCCTGCATACATCAGCACTCGTTTCCCAAACATGCTCACTTTTGTACAATGAAATGTTTGCATGCATGCACATACAAATACTGCACACACACACGGTCCAATAAGCAAACTACATGAGGCTATAACAATGTTCACTGTGTGGCAAGAAAATAAATCAGCTTCTTCTTGAATATCTGCACATCAGAGCAAAGCCCCTGCGTTATTGTAATTACAAAGTGCAATAAATCAAAATAGAAACTGGATGCGTTTGCTGTGGCTTTTCTTTTTCCCAGCTGAATTTTTTTTTTCAGAAGATCTCACTGCTGATGCAGCTTTTCTGGAGACAACAAACCCTGGGGAATTGCGCATGTCTCAGCAAATATGAGAAATTGACATCAGGGGTAATGAAGTGACTGAAATAGTACAGGCTGCCATATGATGTTGTGATAATGTATTTTTTCCTCGGGATCAGATTTTAGTGCAGTGATTATCATGCTTTTGATTACCCAAAGACAAAAGTATTTAGCTCCTCAACAGATGTTTCCACTCTGATGGACACTGAGGCACTGCATACTCACTGTGCAGTATAGTTTACCAGTCTCTATTAGATGCCAGGGTGCAATAACACACTATGAAGATAACATCAGGAGCGTATAGGCTGCAATGTAAACCACTGTGACTTTATTAGCGATGTGATGACCAACAGCCCTTAATGTGAAATACAGCTTGTCATCTTTACTAGCAGAGGAAAAGGGACAGATGTTAACCAGCATCTAAAAACAAACAGAGCATTGGGTTTCCCAATAAACTAGTATTTGCAATGAAACTACCAGAAGATTGACATCCTATTCCGTTGAGCATTTAAAACCGTCAGTCCCATTTTGCTTGCCACATAGAAAGGGAGCAGTTACACCTCACTAAATGTTTTTTAAAAAAGTGTTCTCTTGCTGTTTTGACTCAGTTTTCACTCAGCTGGCCTGCCATTGAGAAGCTACAAAAAAATCCATAATTTTAGAACTGTGGCGTAAAAGGAAAGTATTCTTTCAGGAGATACATGTACCAAATTACAAATAGGATCCCATGTTGCTAAAGTCAGTGAAGCCAGATTATGCAGCATTAAATCTGAATTGCTGAAGGGATACATGTCATATCAGGTTAGGTGGCAAAAGAAATTCATGGCTCGAGGTTTCCGGGCTTTGCGAACATTTCATGAATTCTTCGTATGTGGGGCTGCGGCAGAAGCAGTAGGGTCGAACTCAGGAGAGCATGCTGCCCTTCCAACTGTCCCTGAGGCCAGCGGGCTGTCACTTCCACTCTCTAGCAACAGTCAACTTTCCAGTTTGATTTGTGTGCATTTCCGAGATGCATCACAGTCTTTGCAAACCGTCAGCATTCCACCCTGTTTGGAGTGAAGTGATTAAATTATTTGAATAAGTTTAAAATATTTTGAATAAGTGTATAATCAATTACCCATCACATATTACTCTCTGGAAAAGTAATTACATTACAATTACCTAACAACAAAAGTAATTAGCAACATTACTCCTTACATCACTTCCATTACTCAGCCCATCTCTTTCAAAGGTGCTTTTAACAACTCACAAGCCTCCACACCCATGTCATGTATTCTGTATTTAATACATGAGGATATAGAAAAGACATTATTGGTTGACAAGCAGCCATCCAGTATTTTGGAGTTACTGACCATCAGTAGCTAGATTAAAGGTACCCTGTGAAGTTTTCTTGTAAAAAAACATGTTCTTTGCATCTTTAACTGTGACACAATAATGGCAATAACGTTACTTACAGCTGTCAAAAATACCTCTCTCTCTCCCTGTTCTCCAGTCTTCCTTTAGCTTTTTGGCTAACAGTTGACTTGAACAACATAAGGTCCGGTGCCGCTGACCATGGTCAGGCATTCACGTCAGGGATGGTGCGTTCAGTAGCTCAGCGTTACTTGGATTAGTAACTGTAATAATATAATTGTTTTGGAAATAGTAGTCCGTTACATTACTCTTTACCGGGAAAGGTAATATTGCCGGATTACTGCCCAACATGTTACGTCCCACTGATGCATGAGAGCACCTGTGGTACTTACTGTGCATGTGTGGAATTGGCAGCCGAATGTAAACGAACATCCTTGTTGATACTTGGAAAGCATCTCAACCATCTATATCTATATATATATATATATATTTTTTTTTCTTTTAAAATTACAGATCTGCATGATTCATGTGGAGATTAATCTGGAAAAAAATGACATTTGAGGCTTACCGTCTTTCCCCTTTTCACAGGGGGAAGCGATTTACACACCTCGTTTTTCATTTTCAATGAGAGGCGACCATGTAGGAGAGGCACAGGCATTGCGACAGGAGTAGCGACAATGTTCCCGTGAAACTGTCGCAGCCATGCTTGTCTCACGCACACACCTACCCCTGCCAAAGCTGAATTGACTTGAACTTTCTCTAGGCGATGCGCAGCACAAAAAAATTATGGATAAGAGACTGATCCTCGCAGTCTGTGACTTCCCTGAAATATAGCCTGTAAGTATTCATTGAGCAGTTATCGGGACATTAACAGGAGGGTGTTTGCATGACTCGATTTATCAGCTATATGAATATGAATAATATATATAATATATATAATATAGCCTATCAACTAACGATGCTTATAGTTGTGCTTTAAGCTAGGCTATGAAGAAACACAGCAGCGCACAGAAGCCGTTGTCGTGGTTACTATCTATAGAGTGCCTTCCGTTTCTCACGCAGCGCTTGTCTCTGTGTCTGTTCACATGAGAACCGCAGAGCGACCCCGCAAGGCCAGGCTACTACCCAGGCGGAGTGTCACTTCCCGTGTGAAAAGACCTTAAGGCTGCTTTAGACTGCAGGCTACAGTGACCCAAGTCAGATTTTTTTTGGCTCATGTGTGACTCAGATCAGATTTTTTTTACAAGTGTGAAAAGCTCCAGTCACATGAAATCTGGTCTTTTCCAGTTCAGATTTAAGCCACTTTCATAAATAGTGCAAATAGATACAGGTCAGAATTTCTGAAATGCAACCTCAGTCTGGACAGTCAGATCGGAATTCATGCGAACCTGACGTCACTCTAGATTGGCTGTTGTCACAAATCTTCACACTTCAGTCTGATATGGGCCACATGTGAACTGTCAATAAAAATAAAAAAAACAGTTCTGGGCAATAAATTAGGCCTGCAGTGCAGACGTAGCCTAATAGCCCCACACCTCCAGCCCCTGGAGCCCTCACTAGGCCAGTGTGTCAACTGAATGCAGAGATAAAACCTTTATTTGGTGTATAAGTGTATAGGGCTTAATGTTTTCTAACATGTGTTACAAAAGCAGCTAGGAAACACATTTCAGAAGAGTCCTGTCACTCATCTCAGTGCTTAATTCCACTTGTAATCTTTCATTAACTGTCCAACTGCTGTTTTTTACAACAATGGCAATTCCTGACTTTTAATTTGGCCTTTACTTTGGTTAAAGAGTTTCATGTCTTACGTGTGTCCTGGATGATCAAGAATGTTCTCTGGTTTCCATGGCTACCAAGAGATCCTATGTGGCAGAATTGTCAGTCTCAATTACAAAACGGCTGATTAGTATCAAGGTACTTGTGTAGGAGGAAGTACTAGAGCCTTTCAGATCCACAGGCAGCTGTGCGACTAAGGGGCAATCAAAGTGTGTGATTGCCATCATTTCATAAGAACTCTGTTTGTTTTACAAATTAGCTAGAAATTACTCAGAGGTCAGATATTCTCAGGTTTTCAAGTGAAAAGTAAAACTTTGGGGCACTTTTTTTGCTTAGGTAAAATCAAATATTAATGGTTTCTAAGCTTTTTAAGTACATTTTTCTTTATCATCCACTTATCATTTTAAGTCATATCCCTTGCTTAAATTATTTTATCTTAAAGTAGGGCTGGGGCCTAGTCGATGTAATCGATTACGTAAATATGTCGACTCGCATTACATGCGTCCAAGCGTCACTGCATCTGGAGTTAGTGAGATTCCCGGACAAGTTCCAGCTACAAATCTGCGCCTTCGACTGGCTTAAGTTTGGGAATATTTTAGACAGAAACTCAACAACGTGATGCTCGCTCAGTGAGCTTCACTGCAGCACTGCTGTCCATGAATACGTGAAGCAGCATGAACACGTGAAGCGAAAGTATCCGTGTGCACTGACGGCAGCATTCCTGTTTACTTTCTGTCTCCACACAAGCACAGCACATTATCAGCAAAATGACATGTAGTCTGTTAAAACGTATTTTCTAAGTAATTCTTCAACGACTTCATGTTAAAAGTAATTTCTGCCCCGCTGCTGTCATAATGACGTAAGGTCACATCGTGTGTCATCTAATGTTCTGCCGTTTCATATTTTCCCTGTTTAACGGCCATGTATGAGTGAGAAAACAGCTGAATCAACATTACAGACAATCTGTGACTGTCTGTCCTATGTAATGGTTTCAATTGTTTTCTTTGCCCCACACTGATGCAGAAATACATTTGATTATCATACTGCATATACTCATACATTAATATTGAAATAAATCCATGTCAGAAACATTTAAAGTTTTAGGTAGGCTAATTCATGTCTGTTATTGTTATTATTACAACACATCAGTCACATGGAAATTTGATTCATTTTAAGATATGCTACTATTGTCATTATTCTAATGTGCGTCCTCAGGAAGATTGAATAAAATATTGGTTCATTGAATAGACATGTTTTTGATATTGATATCTTGGTATATTTATGTAATAGGCAACTTTTTTTCTTTAGAACACACAATTAGTCGTTAGATTAATCGACTTGAAAGATAATAGTATAGTATAGCATAGAATAATAGATGTAAAGCCCTATCTTAAAGTATTACTTAAAGGCTACGTTCAGACTGCAGGCCTTAATGCTCAATTCCGATTTTTTCCCCCAGATCTGATTGTTTTTTTGTTTGACAGTTCACATTATAGTTTAGCGGCCCATATCAGACTCAAGTGTGAACTGTCCACGGCCTGAAAGTGACCCACGTGCGCAGAAGAATAACACAACGTCACACGCACTGTTGCAGGCTACAGAAGTAAACAAGGATCAACATAGCTCCAGTTACTGTAGCTCACGGGAGACTCCCGTTTTTCATTGTCCTCTCACGGGTCGTATTTTCCTGAATTATGAAAAGTGTTCACAACTTTCTGTTCTTTTCATTACGGTTTCTGGCGCTGTACAAGGGATCTGGATCCCTACAACTCACCACCTCTCTCTCTCTCTCCCCACTGTGTCCGCTCGGACAAGTAGAATGCACGTAACTCAGAAGAGAGCTCGCTGTCCGATGGATTTTAGGTATAAGAAAGGAAATTTGTGAGCAGATGAAAGAGGTAGAAAAGGAAGAGAGCCAAATGTTTAATAATGGCTTTTTGTGGAGCTTTTCCGTTCAGCGTGGCTCCGTCTACAGCAGAACTGCTGCTCTACAGTGACGTCAAAGTCGCATCAAATGAGTGTCCAGACCAAGGTCGCATCCGATCTGTATCGGATTTGGACCACATAAGGAAGTGGCCCAATTCCGAACTGGAAAAGATCAGATTCCCTGTGACTTGGCCGGTTCACACTGTCATAAAAAGATCAGATCTGAGTCACATATGGGCAAAAATATCGGATTTGGGTCACATTGGCCTGCAGTCTAAACGTAGTGTCCTTACTGAACTTTAAAATGGCATGCTGCACAATGTGAAAAGGACAACCTCATGGGATTTTAGAGCTAATGAGAAAGATATTACAGGAGAAATATTCTCTGAATCTTTTGGGGTTTTTTTGTTTTTTTTTGCATGCACCATGCAACCAAAGAAAAGGATCCCCTATTTATCTCTGTCGCCTTGCCTGGGTCAGGGAGAGGACACAATCAGGCTAATAACAAAATTGGCCTTGATGAAATTACTTTGCCTCAGTGGTTAATGATACTGCAAAGTTTGGAGCCCCCTGGAACCAAGAATGCACATTTATCGGATGTTCGTAGTGCCGCTGAAGTTAAATTAACTTTGAAATCACAGACCACTAATGCTTATGGGTCTGTACTCCTTTAGGCTTCCTCAACAGTTACCTCTCACAATACAGTTATCACTGCAGCTTAGCGGGAGTGAATGACTTTGACATCTGCACTATCAGCATACTTCCAATGTCATGTCTACTTACCTCGAAAGAAAACAGATGGGTAGACATTATGAGAACTGTGGTGAACAACATTCCATGTTCAACCTAAGCTCTGTATGCACAGTGTCTTGGTCAAAGACAATTCCAGTGTAATAACTCTCCTACCTGGGATAGGATCAAGTCATGCCATGGCTTCTGTTTGTGCCGAAGGCCACTCTAGCGCCCAGTCAGACTTCACAGCCACAGAGCTCTCAGTCTCCCGTTGGGAGCTCATGCTCAGTGTCAGGTGTCAGGTGGAGTTATCTGGGCCCGGAAAGAGGACTCCATTGTTTGTGAAAGCCCCGGTCATTGTCGCACCACATCTCTTGCCGCAAGGAGAGATGGGACAGGAAGGCTTCTAAAATGATCTGGTTCTCTGTTGTGGAGGTAACTGCGAGGGAGAATGTGGTTTACTACAGTAAGGATGTGCGCGTTCACTTCACAGGTTGTACAGCTAAATGCCAGTGGTGACACTGCACAGTGTACAGAGGTCCCGCTGAAAAACGAAGAAAAGATTTTAACGGTCCTCCCATACTTTACCATCTATGAGAGTTATTTAGGTTTACGGGGTTCTACAGTTTGAATATTTAACTCGCATATGCCCCTAAAAATAGATACATGCGAACTGAAAAAATTATTTACAAGCAGAGTGTACTACAATCTACCATAATCATCCACACGTAATTGTTCAAAACATAGTTAGACCGGCTATCAGGGGCACTGGGAGAAATCAGCTGAAGGGGTAAAACAGAAGACAGTAGGGATAAGATACACAAGGTTTGGGTTTGGCTAGCTGGCTATTTAGCTATATCTCATGCCTTTTGTTGAAACATGTTCAACTTTTCATAAAACTCAAGGCTTGACATGCTACAGCAAATTTTCAAAATGTTGAACTCATTATTATAAAGGTTGGGTATTGTTCAAAAAAATTTGTGAAACCAAAACCAGTACCCGTAAAGAGATACCAATAGAGTACTTCATTTGATACCTTACATGAAATGCCACCTGTTCAAGACATAGTAGTGGATTGGTAGCCTAAAATTAATTTATTGTTGTTATGGACAAGCAAGGAGATCGATTTGTTTTTTCTTTTTTCAAATAACCGTTATCTAAATTATTGGGAAATTGTATCAGATTGCACCTCATCCTAATTAAGTCATCCTCAGAGGACGACAGCTTGGGAGTTTTTTTGTATTTGAATGAGAGAGGTGGTGTGAAATAGTTTAGTGACCGCTTGAGTTGTTCGAAAACAAATTTAGGTTAGTAGTTTCATATGCTTGTTGAAAGTCAACCATAGAGAATTATTTTTGTCAACTTTTAATTAATAAACTGAATTGAAAGATCTCTGTGAGTGCTGGAGTCACAAAGCTCTAAAAAAGGTGAAAATAAGAAGTAGAAAAAAAGTAAGGAGTCGGCTAAAAAAGTCACTAAACTACACTAAAGAATCTAAAGTAGCAAACAGAGGAAAAGAGAGTCTGAGCTGATTTCAGACTACATCTGGTATCAGCTGCAGCCGGAGGCTCCGTGAGTAAAATAAGCTGATCACTGCTACACCACAAAAGTGTTTAATTGTTATGATGAAACGCAGTGATCAATCAGTGACAAGTGATGTAAATAACAAATAAAAATATACAGAGAAGAGTTAAATGATACCAGAAGATGAAACCAACGGAAAGCCTAGCTTGTGGTGATAGACTTGCAACAGTGACAAACATGCCTGAGACAGCAGCCAAAGGTAAGTGGCTGTTAAAATCACATATGGACTTACACATGGGTGCAGTCACATAAGAAAAATAAAGTGCTGTGCACTTCTTTCTTTCAGTGTGTTGCTTGTGTGTTTGACTGCAAGCAAAACCATACAAATAGTCATTTTTTCCCGTGTTTCAAATGAAGTACTGATTTGACTGGAGAACCTAACCTGCCTAATAAAAGGTATCGAGCAGCGATACCCATCCCTAAATGTTATGCATGAATGGTTCTGATTATTGAAGTTAGTACTTAGTAGGGATGAGCGAGTACAGCATTGTCTGTATCTGTTAACCATAATGAATTATCTGTATACTAGTCGGTCGGGGCGGGGCCTAACCCGGAAGTGGGCGGAGTTTTACCCGGAAGTGTGTTGAGTTGTCTTGAAATGGGCGGGGGTTTAACCGGTTATTTTAAGCATGCAATTGATATGGGTTGATCAGAAATTGTTATATTTATTGCTGATTAGAAAACTATTTGCATGACAGCACCAGCATTGAGCTTCAGATCAATGGTTTTGATCACAATAACAAAAACTATATACAGAACAAGTTTTGGAACAATGAATACAACACATGCGGTTGCAATTATGAAGTAAAATGTAATGAAAAGAGTTTTCATACTCAACATAACTTTCT